>JAOXJM010000019.1:67583588-67595223 GCA_026413425.1 Tringa solitaria
TAAATTTGATGAAGATAAGAACTGGCGGTTTTGATTTCAGTAAGTCCAGCATCGCAAACCTAAAGGACGATTACGTTATTGGAACCCCTATTTTAGTATGGGTAATTTAGCCTCTCTTTTATAACTTTAAGAGGGACTAAATGAAAGTCTGTGCAGTGTCTTCTGTGTTGATATTTCATAGTGTTAAATATGAAAGAAAATAAGACAGCATTGCCTGGGACTTGTAAAACCTTATTTCCTTTTCTGCTAGGGATCTGTAGTATGAGTTCAGGCATACTGCTTCATCTCTATGTCGGTCTATTTCCCAGGAAAACAAAGCTCCCGTCTAAATATATGGAAGCTCGGAATTACATCTAACAGAAAGACTAAAAGGACTCTGATTTTAATTAAGGCATACAAATAAATAGCGATCTAGCAGATATTGAGATATTATATAGACGTTCTTTAACTGTCACCAGGGGCTTTGAAAGTGCAAAAATCTTGGAAACATTGTTGCAAGCAGTTTTGCAGTCTAGAAATGAAAGTTGTTTGTGTTGCATTCTTTTATGCTCTCTTATTGCATTTTTTCCCCATAAGGAAATTGAACTTTCAGAGAAGATATCAGAAATAAAATCCAGAATCAACAAAGCTACCTAAGGATAACAAGCTGTGTGTATTTTTAGGCAATTAAATAAAGGGAGATGACTTTCAAATCACTTATCTCACACCTTCAATAACTGTAGAAAACAATGGCAAAAGAAATCAAATTGCAAAATGAAGGAGGAAAATAATCGACTTTTGTTTCATAATAAGAACAAATTTTTCCATCAGAAATTACCTCTTTTTTTATCTTTCAAAAAGGTCAACACCATTGGAGAAAACAAAAACTTAGAACTGCTGTACTTTGCTTTTGTAAATTAATTTCTGTGCCTCCTGTGCTGAGATGTGTTCCCGTAAAATATACATAGGGCCAGTCAGATTCTGAGTGTGCAGACTTGATACAAATGAATACAAAACCTGCATTTGAAAATAGGAATGTACAGCTAGGCAGAAATGTGTACATGAGAATTGGTGGTAAAAGAAATTCAAACCACTAATGTTCCAGTATAATGAAAAATACCTTAGTGCAATGTAATATGTTGTTCAGCCTTCAATGGCTGAATTGAAGTATACTTCTTAATTTTGTGTGTGGATATTTTTGTACAAGGATAAACCTTCTCTGCAGCAAAGGTATCAATAAATAAAGTGTGTATGCGGTGGTATGAATTCTGCTTTTCCCTTTCCCTACACACATCTGAGAGAAAAATCCAGAATATTTACTGCTTAATTTGTAAACTCTTTGGAAACAAGCTGTGGAGGTGGACTAGTCCCTGTCCAATTGAGGTGACTTGAGAGTTGCAGGATTGTGACCCCGTCATTGGACTTTGTGATACAGCACAACAGTCCATAGTCTATAAACCTGCACAATTTTCATTCAGATAGTAATCCTAAGTGTTTTCATGATGAGAAACTATCTAGATTCAGCATATGTATTCTGTCTTTCCACTTTTCAGCGTTACACAAAAATTCAGCAAAAACTGCTAAATAGGCTATTCGGATATAAGGCTAGTTTAAAAGTTTATTTAACCGTTGCTGTATTTTTGAATAGCTGAGTCATTAAAACTTGAATGTTGAAGAAAGATGATGAGCATTTGGGTGTGCTGATTATGCCATGTAGTTTAACCTTTCTCTAGAATATACCACTTCAGTGCAGAAATTAAACAATGTAGTTTGCATGATTATGAGGACTCTTCTGCCTCACATACAGCCTTTGAACATGGGACTGGTGTGAGAATCTTGTTTTCCTTTTGATAAGCTGAAATTTTTCATGATAAAGTAACACAATGAAGCAAAGTAGGGTGTTCACCCTGTATTTTTTGTTTGTTTGTTTCCAGTGTGTGGAGTTCCACTGTTCAAGAAAAATGTGTAAGCTCTAAGACAAAATATTTTTCTTCTTATTCGTTTGAGACTTTGTAAAACATGGCTAATATTCTGCACACAGCTTTCTTTTTTTTTTCTTTAGGATTTTTCTCTTCCACAGAAAAATTAATACATTTCCTGATTGCTCTAATGTTATTCTCTGTATAAATTAATAGTATTTTAAAATGTTTTAAGGACAATTTGCATGCAATAGCAGAACTTCAAAGAGTATTTTGGAAGCAATGCCAAACCCTGCTGAGCAATTTCTCCTTGATGTAGACAGAAATACTCCATTTCTTACTGATAATTTCAGACATAGCACATAAAAGTGCTAAATTTTCGCTCTGTTGCTGGAATGAAATCCCGTGGAAAGATTTCAGTAAAAAAAAATTTACTTTTAGTGTAATTATATTAATCTAAAACTATATGCAAATAAATCAAATTACCATCTTAAATGTCAAAAGGAGGACATACTTAACCAACTGAAGTAGTATCTTTTGGTGATTGACGGTGTGATTTTTAAGAAAAGGTTAGTATGATTTTTATCTGACCTATCTTTTAATTTTATCCTTGGGAAAGATGTTATTGTGGAATAATACAAGCATCAGTAGGTGTTAAAAGATGATTTTATTAGTTTTGACCTAAAACTAATTTAGAACCATTGCAATTTATGCACTCACCTGCTGTGTTTCAGGTCGTTAGTCAGCTACATTGTATTTTGTGCTGAATCTGAAATTAGATCTAAATCAGAACAAAGTAAAATATATGGTTTCTGGCAGTCTTGCTATGATAATTTCTCCTTTTTTTCCATTCCCTGCTATGAGGAAATAGTCATTCTACTGCATACATTGTACAAAATGAAAATTTTGTTTCTGACATGTAAGGTAGACAGATCTTGTGATTTTACCTGGAACATTGAAATGCAGCAGGTGAGATTTGGTTCTAGCACACTTTTGTCGTCATTTGAGGCACTTCAATGCCAATCTACTCTCTGAATTGCAAGTATTTGGCAGCTTGGAGAAAAAGAACATTAGTATACTTTCTTTACTTAGTTTCTTCATCATTAAAATTTTTTTTGTCAGTTTATCTTGATGATACAATACTTGGTTAGTTTGATTTGGGATGACATTATGCTTTATTGATTGTTATCAGTTTCTGTGATTTTATCTGCTTCCATTAGATTAAAAGTACGGATAATGGAAGCAATTTTTATAAAATTAGTTTTAAAGTTAAGATAATACAAATGCCTTAAAAATTATCAGTGCAATATGACTTTATATTATCACTTATCACTGGGCCTCTCACAAATATGCCAGGTGCTGCTCAGGAATACATGTATATATTTCATCAAAACAAATTTTAAGAATACCTTTTCTTGCTGTCAGGTGTATATAGATTATTATACTATGCAGAATCCCCATCACCTTCAAGAAGGTTAATCTCTTTTTGCTGTTCTGAATTTCCAGCATTGAAAAAAAAAAGTTTTTATAAAATAGTAGAATACAAAAATATAATAAAGTAAAATTGAAAAATGCTGTTCTATAATCAAGTGCATATTGTTCTAACCTGCCTCAGATTAATAATTTTTTAACATATTTTTATAGAATTCAGGTTCAAAATGGTCTAGTTAAACAGAATGTTAGTGTGTCTGTTATAAATGATTTTGTATCTACCTCATTACCTTGACAGTAATGCATTTATGGAAAACTAATACATTCTGTCTCCATGCTGCATGACAGAAGCCATATAAACACACGTTGCCTGTTGCTAGTTTATTTGGAAACATAGTGCCTCTCTTTTCTTAGAACAGTGAATAATGTTTCTTCTACAAATCATTCAAAAAGAACTAGAAAGTGAGTCTAAATTTCATGAGTGTCGTATTTTTACCTGCCACTGATTCTGTTCAAATGGAGCACCCTAAGTAATGCAGATGATGCGCAGAGACTGTATGAGGTTTTTGGCAGGCTTTTTCCTCTTCTTGAGGAATTTGATCTATAAATGAGTTCCCCATTTGGGAGAAGCTGTAATAGGTAGTTAATATCATGCTTCCATTTTTCATAAACTCTGGATAAATTTGGGCTATGTAGTAACTTTTCTTGAAGAGCATTGTTTTTCAGTAATGTGTTAACTGCCAGTCTTTTAAAAATCATTTGATGGTTCATAAATATATATGTGTTAGATACTAGTTTCTGTAGATAATATATCTTCATTATTGCATAATGTTTGACCCCAAAATAATTTAGATATACTTAATTTATATAGGAATTTTTCTTTGGACTACAATCACTAACTGCTTTTGCATTCTGCCATCATGGGGTGCATGCCCTAATGTCATTGTTTGGATTAGGAGCGTGATTTTTTGGAAGCAAATCTCATAGCTGTCTCCAGTTGCTCTTCTTTGCTTCAGCCCTGCTGTGCACGGCAGTCTGAAGACAGATGACCTGATTGAGTCTGAAGTGAGTTACATCCACTTCGGGACAGTCAGACTCTTGGGCCAATTTAAGCCCAAATGTGAAATATGGTTCCCTAAAATACAGGAGGTGTGGATTATTTTGCTGCATGGATTTGCTGCAGTACTAGTTAAAGTAGTATAGACAGTGTGTAAAACTCAAACCTGATGCTGTTGAAGAGGAAGCTTCTTAATGGCCATGACTTTGGTGATCTCAGGAGATTAATTTTTATAGCACCATTTCTTTCAGAAGATAAACTTAATCAAGGCCTACCAAGTATCATTGTGCTTTGTTCACATATATATACCTAGCATAACTGCTTTATTGCAGTTCAGTGCTTCTGCCTCCCAAGAATTAACTAATTAACTTTTAGGGTTATCTGTTATTTTTTAAATTGTGTTTTTGGTAAATCCTTTGAATGTCATGTTTAATTTTTTTTTTTTTAAAAAAAATTTGTTTTGTTTTAAGCTGTAGCATGTTGAATTTGGTATAGAAGCCTTTTATGAGGCTTTACATCAATGTTACTTTACTTTGCCATCTCCCTTATCATGCAACAGCACTTAATAGTTAATAGTTAAGAGTTAAAAGCACTTGTAGTAAGGAAGAAGAATGGTGTGTAGCTGAATAAATCTTCCTCTCATAGAGCGGTTCTGTTTTCTCTGAGTTAGGAGAGTTGGGCTTTGCCCACCTTCAACTGAGAGTCATGATTCATCTATGAACAGCAAAGATCATCCTACACAGAAACTCATATAAAATAGCTATTAAAGACTACATGATTCAGCACTCTTTTAGATGAGAAATAGTTACAGACAGTAATAAGCCCATGGAAGTGAATGATACTGTATTCAATATAGAGGATACATCAACAAAAATTGAATTGTAAATTCAATAAAACTTTCCAGGAATTCTGCTGTGTGCATGGCCCATGATATGAATCATACATTTCAAACTTCTTTGCGTGGCTAAACTGACTTGGCTAATCATGCAAGTAAAGTAAAGAATGTCTGAAATTATTTTGAGGATTTATGCTTACCCCAGGGCCTTGGACTGTGTAACTAGTGACTGGTGAAATGCAAAACAGTGCTAGTAAAACAGCTATTTATTTTATATACTCTTATAATCCAACCAGTGTATTATTTTATCTTTTAAAAATGCTACTGAGAACTTGCCAAAAAATTGGAGAATTAGGATAATTCTCAATTAGCAGTCAAATTGCTTTAGATATATTACTTAACCAAGGATACAAATGAGTGTAGGAAGACCATATTAAGCATTATCAAGGAAAGATTCACTGGAATACAATGATACATCAGTTTGCTGTTTTATTTAGGGGTTCATAATGTACCTGCAGAAACAAGATGTTACCACAGAACAAGCTACATTTTACTTTTTGCTTCAAACTGAAAAAACTGAAACTTAAATGAAAGCTATGTGCTTTATCTCCTTTTTGTCTAAAACTCCTTAAGACTGGCAGCTATATAATGAAATTAAACAAGTGAAAAAAAAATATAGTTTATTCTGTGGAATGCCTGTTGTCACTCATTAAAATCAAATTGAGACACTGCTTTTTAATTAGTGTATTCTGATGTATAGAAAATTTACTTTCTCTTGCCAGTCAATGAAGGACAACTGTCTAATTCTTAAGTCTCTTAGAATGCTTTCATAATTAACCTGTCATGGTGAGGACTAGCATTGTGGAGCTGTATTTCAAGATAGGTCCATGGCATAATATGTCACTATAGTGTGTGTTTATGAAAACAACTTACAGAGATATTAAACTGGTGAAATTGCACTTAAATATGGGGCTGATTAAAATTACATTTTCTAAACTGACATTCAATCCATTTTTAAAAAAAAAAGGCACTGAGATAAGTGCCAGATAAATTAGTCCTTCAGATTATGTTTTATACCTCACTGCCCAGTTAGTATCTTTTTAATTAGGCATTGGCTGTGTAGGACAGTAACTGAAATAAACAATGCACAAGTTATTTATGCTACTTTCCATCTTTCGGATGGCAGTGCAAGCAACCAGCTCCCCAGTGAAATAAGGTTCAACCACATGAGGAAATTGTGGCAGTGCCAAGAAACTTGGTCTTTTGAGATTTAAGCATTGCATGAAACAATTAGTTTTTAGTTATTTCTTATAGCAGAGTGGTGTGAATACAGCAATTAAAAGGGAGACTGTTCTTCCCTTTATCTTTTTTCTTGCATTAACTTGCCATGATAATGAGAAATTATGATTCCAGTCAAATCTTAAAGCATTGATTTCTGTTGGATTATCCTTTTTATGCTATTATTTATCCTTCGTTACCCTTTCTCTTCAGTTTGGGACAGTTTTTTATAGTCCTGAAGCATTTCACTGCAAAACGGCAAGACTCATCTAGATCCTTTTTTTATCATATTAAAGCAAACTACTGCCTTAAAAAAAAAAAAAAAGTCAACTTAGACCTTAAGATAATGTATTATACTACTTTATGTTGTAAAATTATGAAAGTGTCATATACATTGGATTTATTTTTAAATCCTTCTGATACAAATTTAGATAAGAGTTAAAATACAGATTATCTGCTAAGGCAATAAAGTGGCCAGATAGATCTCGTTTTACAATAGGGTCACAATGAAGGGATGGAATAATTGGAATACAAGATTGAGAGATGGATAATGTTGGAAAAATTTGAAGTTACATTTAAACATAAGAGCTTTTTAGAATGATTTATTGCCTTGAGCTACAGCTGCTGGAACTTCATATTTGCTTCTTGTAAGTTATATAAAAGCACAATTGAAATTATGAAACATTTACAAATGAACCAGTATGGCAAGGAGAAAAATGAAGAAATGGAACCCTATATTTTTCCCCTCTTATTCTCTTTTTTTCTCACAACTCTCTACAAGTGATTAACATAGTAAAAACCTGAAACTTCATTAAACTATGACTTCTTTCTTTGGATTTATACTGAACTACATGAGCTTTTCCACCAGATTCTTCATGGGTTTGCTTAGACATATTAGTATGGAATTACTGATACTATGTATCTCCTTAACTTATTACCATCTTCTAATGGTTTCTGAGAATTGATGGAATTGAAGAGGCACAAATCAAATCTAAATACATAATGTAGTTAATGACTGTGGTGAGGGTGGATGGGGGAGGGCATGGAGGATTGAGATCATGTGTTCTAAATCAGCACAAGATTCAGCATTTCTTTATTAAAATCTCGCCTGGAGAAATATCTGGGTTAAATTTATAAGTGGTGATGGAAGAGTTGTATAAATTATTTGAAGAAGACTGAAGCGGTAGGCTTGTATTCCCTTTAAACCTCTGTGGGTCGAATGAAGAACTACACAGGAAATGTGGTAGCTTCATATCAAAGCTGAACCCAAGTAGTTAAAAAAGTCTTTCAAAGCTTGCCTTTTGGTTCCAGGCTGCCTCTTAAAAGCATTATTTATAAATTAAAAATTAATGTACATTTTATCTACAGTATCCTGGGTTTTTTTTGTGTGTGTGTTGTAAATAATTGACTCTTCATCATTACTGTTGGACTGTTCTAGTGATTTTTTATAGTTCCAAAAGATTTTACTGCAAAAATGGAAGACTCATCTATATCCTAGACTATCTATATCTATATCCTAGGTAACAAATAAATAATAAATCTGGTAACTAGAAATCCGGGAAAAATCATAGTTTGCTTTGATGAAGGAAGAATCTGGAATAATTACAAAAGGAATATTCTGTACAGTAGGAAAGCCATGAGAAGTAAGATTTAATTTTAATTGTCTTTTACTATTTTGCTCTTTTTATTCCCAAATTAATAGTCAGGAAATAAAAATACTTCAGGCACATTAAAGTGAATAGTAGAAATTGAGTCCTAGAATCATAGAATGATTTGGGTTGGAAGATCATTTAGTGCAATGTGTGCCATGGGCAGGGACATCTTTCACTAGATGAGATTGCTCAAAGACCCATCCAACCTGCCCTTGAACATTTCCGATGATGGAGCATCCATAACTTCTCTGGGCAACCTGTTCCAGTGTCTCACCACCGGAAGGAATTTCTTCTTTATGTCCATGATTCATGGTACAAGAAGGTATACTTCCTAAATCTGTAGATTACAAGAAGCTGGGAAATACTGCAGGTGTGCTGGGACTAGGTTTCAAGCTGTTCCAAAAGAAAAGAAATTGCTTGAAAGAAATACAGGGCAATTCAACATAGACAATTGCAGTGTACTACACTGAATTATAAATACTCAACTATACAAACACAATTAACAGGCAGACCTTTAGAAAAGGGCCATACTGGATCATAAACTTTAACAAGATTATTGAATAAAATACCTGTTTTGATATATAAACAGAAGAATAACCAGCTAGTTATGCAAATAATCCTGCTTTTCTCAACATACATAATGTTTTTGGGTGGGTTATGGTGTGCTGGTTTTGGAAAATACACATTAAGGAATGAAACTTTAAGGAAGCATTGTAACAGTTTGCCAAGGGAGGTTGTAGTATTCTTGACAGTGGACATCGGCGTAGCAGAACCTGCTTTAAGGGAGGAGAATGGAAAACATCACCTTGCAAGTCTAACTTCACGATCCAGTCTAACATTTTCAGTTGCTAATACTGTCATCCTTAGAAACATGTTTTTTCTAAACGCAGAACCTGTTCTCATTAGATTCTTTCTCACAGTTCTCTTTTCCTTCCTTCATCTTTTCATAATGTTAGAAAAAAGGTCTTTTTTTCCTAATGTTATGTTTGTGCTGAATTTGTTTTAATGACTCCATTGCTACTGGAGGTGATAAGTGGGTGCATGACTGAGATAGTTTTGCAAGTTCCACACATAATGTAAAAGTTCATAAAGGAAGATGAAAGTAGCATTTCATTATATTTAAAGGTCTTTCATTTAGCTATAGTATTAACAATATTGAAAGGTCTTTTGTTTAACTGTAGTGTTAATGGCCTTACCCTAGTTTTATAACGGATATCCTGACATACAGAAAAACGTGACATGGTGAGGAAGAATGAGATTAGGAGCCTTCCAGATGGAGAAGGATCTACTTTGTGCTATGGAGATATAATTAATTTGTTTTCTGTTATGGAGAAAAAACCAAAGCTGTTGCCTTAAGTGAAAATGGATTTTAAGATGAGCAAAGAATAAATTTGCAGAGTTTTAGATATATTTTTTTTCCTAATGACTTCTCCCAACAATTTTTTTAAAAAAGTAAAATTATATTTTTGGGGTTTTTTTTTGAGGGGAAGATTCATCAGTTAAAAAAGGCTGTTGTCTCTCAAAGACAAAGGAAAAAGGTGTTTGGAATTCAGATTGGTTTTCAGGGTAATCATGGTGTTGAGGGGCCTTTGTCAAAGAGTGAAAGACTAGAGTAAGGTAAGGGATCTCACAATCTAAAAAAGGAGGTTTATGGCCTTCCTTAAGATCAGGGGAATACTATATACACATAACAAGGGCAGCTGGTCCCTAAGTGTGTGACCTTAAAAATATGCATGTATTTATTTAGATGAAGTATCCATGCTTTTATCTGACTGGTAATGGTAATCTGGCATCTTTCTAAGGACCAAGATGGAAAAAGTACTTGAGCAAAAGTCAGTTTTAGTTGCTGTGATCATGCCTTCCTTGGGACACTTAATTCGTACAACTCATAAGAGCATTTCAAAAACAGTTTTAGATGTGCAACACGGTTTGCATTGCTGCCAGGTTCTATGGCTGCCTGTTCTCTTTTGAGGCAAATGTCTCCACACTTTCTGTCATTGTACCTTTTCTGTTTGGAAATGCTTGTGCACATACACTCATACACATATGCTATTGAATCCTTTGAATCCCTGCCTAAAAATCTTCTTTTCTGTGACACAAGATTGTGGGAAAAGGTAATCTGATGGGAGCCAAAACTAAGATCATCTTGGCTACCCATATTTTCCCTTGCAATTTTCAGAATCTGTCCTTAGGAATTGTCTTAACCTTTTTGTATTCCCATAAGCAGGGACGTTTTTCTCGCTTTTGGTAAGGAACTAATACATGAGTTCTTCATGACTAAGTAGTCTTTCAAAGCTGTAAATGTAATCTGTTACCTTTTTCCCAAAGAAACATGTAACCAAAGAGTAAGGAAAAGAACCAACTTTTTCAAAATCTTTACAATTATCTTTAGACTCTTATTTCATTGTCAACCCTGATTGGTAACATTGATCCCTTCCCAGCACCTTTCATATCTGAATTTGTAGTTCAAACCTCAGCATTGTACAAAGCCTCAGCTCTCATGATAATATTACTTTAATCACACAGGGGATCACCCTACTTTACCTCATGGATTGTTATATAGTTTATCTTGTGAATGTGGTGGTGTGTGTGTTTTTTTTTTTTAAATTGGTTGGACTAGATGATCTTAAAAGGTCCCTTCCAACCTAGGTGATTCTGTGATCCTGTGATTATTGTTTCTAACTTTTTCTTGCTCCAGGCCACTGTATTTTGAGTTGCTGCCTCTTCTGTTGCTGCCTCTTTCTCTCTTGCCTCTACTATAACAGAGGAAAAAATTGCCGAGAGGCTTTCTATACAATGTTGTTGTACTAGAGAGCTCTTTGTTTTCATTTATTTTGAAAAGTTCTTTATTTTAAAATAAGTTTCTGATTCACTTAAATTGTTGGGGCCCGTTCAATTCAGGCTCAAAACAGTTACAAAAGGAAATCTATAAATAGGATGTAACTGTCAGAAACCAAATGGCCAGCAGAAGACTTATACTGTATGTCATTCTGCAAAACGAAATTCTCTGGGAATTAGCTCTACTTTTAGACATTGAGAATCCCTCATTATTGCATTACATTTTTATGGTGAAGCTGAAAGAGTTGCCTGTTGCCAGTTTTATCACTGGATTTACCTAAAACCAAGTAGTGTGCTTGCTCTTATTGTTTGAGAAAAAAAGAAGACAGTCTTTTTACTGAGAAATGAATGAGGCTTTTTACAAGATATCTATTCATTGACTGGATAACTTCATATCTAAAATATGTTTTGACATCCTGCATGAAAGCTGGACTCAAATTCTTGACTGTCACTTTGAAAGTTTGTTGTGCATTATCCTGCACCTCTGCAAGTACTTCATGCTTTATAAAAGAACTTAGTAGTCAGAAAAGCTTTCCTACTCTGCAGACTGCTTTTTGAGAAAGTCAGAAATACAATAATTATACAATACATAATACAATAATTATAAACATAGATTAAGATCTGTAAAGGATGGTGAAAAAATATG
>JAOXJM010000019.1:67604412-67617373 GCA_026413425.1 Tringa solitaria
GGACAAGATGATCTTGAAGGCCCCTTCCAACCTAGAAGATTCTGTGATTCTGTGAATTTATTACCAATTAAAATAGGTTTGTGTAGTGAGAAACAAAGACAAAATTAAAGACCCACCTTCCTTCTATGTCTCTACATTTTTTTTCCCCAGGATCATCTTCACTCCCTCATTCCCAAATGTTCTGCTCGCTCACCTTCCTGCACTCTGAGCAGCGCAGGGGGATGGGGAACAGGGGTTGTGGTCAGTCTGTATCAGCTCCTCTCTGTCACTCCTTCCTTTTCACCCTCTTCCCTTGCTCCAGCACAGGGTCCCTCCCATGGACTGAAGTCCTTCAGAAAATACTCACCTGCTCCACCTTTGTCTTTTCCATGGGCTACAGGAGGTCTCCACTCAGGTTGTCTGGAGGACTTCTTTGCCTCCTTCTCTGCCCATAGTGCTCACAGGGCTGTTTCTCATGATGTTTTTGCTCACTGCTCTGCCTGTGTTGTGTTTTTCCCTTTCTTAAATATATTCTTACATAGGCATCACCAGTGTTACTGATGGGCTCAGCTATTGAAAGTGAGGGGACTGTTGCGGAGCCCCACCAGTACCAACATCTTTCCATTTAACAACCAGAAATGGGAAGACCAGTGCTTCACAAGGTAGTTTGAAGTTGTCAGAAATTGGAATTCGATAATGTTAATTTTTAGAATGAAATGATTGGCAAGACTGTTCTCCATTTCCATTCAGCTGAATTTTTTTGAAATGACTGAGAATTCAGCTTAATTAGTCTTGGCAGTCATATCACAGTGTTGGCCTTTGTAATTACTGACAGACACCTCTTCGCTATGTATAGTAGTTGCATTTTCTTCTCATGCAATCAATTTCCCAGGCTCAACTATTTTTGTTTGTTCTTTTTATTGTTTGGGTTAGGTTTTGTTTGTTTTTTGTGTTTTTTTTTGTTTTTTTTTTTTATTGTGAGATCAAGAAATGATCGGGAAAGAATCAAAAGAGCCGGGAAGGCAGGATAATGGTGGGAGGAGACATATAAGCGAGTGGGGGAAATAGCCTTTTTTTGGCCTTTTTTTGTAAACTGGCATTGAACCCAAATATATTTTAATTAACTGTTTGTCTCCTTTAAAATAACTGGAGAAATGGATTTTAACTAAAAATTCCTTTGCCAATCCGGAATGCTGTTTCAAAACATGTTGCTGTTATGATGCCATACTGGTCAGATAAGAAAGAAGAGCTAGAATTATTTGCTGTTGAAGAAAATTAATGATTAAATGTTGAGCTTGAAATGTGGAGTCACATTCTCAGGCATGGTAAATTCACATTTATCTGCTAAGAACATAGCTTATATATTTAATTTCTGTTCTTCAACTGATTCTTTCACATTCAGAGTGACACTGTGGAATTAACTGGAATTTTACTAGTGAAAATGAAAAAACTATTTACTAAAGATTTACAGAGTAAAGCCTCTGCCTCTCTTCTACTGTGAGATGACAAATTCATCATCTTTTGTGATTTCTCAGCACTCTAGTCCAACTCCTCTGTGGCAATTTGGCACTCTCCAGGTCTCTGTTTGGAGATGTCTGAACATTCCTGGTTGTCCCTCTCAAGAACATGTTGAATCATGATCATATTTAAATTTGTACTGGTATAAACTGCATAGTGTTTCTTCAACTTAAAAAGGCAATGATGTATGCTGCTCCAGATATTTTTACTTGAATAGCCCTGACACTTGCACAGTTGAGAGAAACGATTTTAGAAGAAACAGATGGAAAAGATAGTGAAATTTACATTTTAATTTGCTTTCCCTGGTATGTACTTGGTGGTGTTTTTTTTTTTTCCTTTTGTACAAAAAGCAGATAAATTGCACTAATCTGAGAGATGAATCAGTTGATTCTTGGCAAATATTACTGACATTATGCTTCCCAAAATTCCCCAAGGGAATGCAAAATTTTTTGTAATGATCATTTGTAACAATCATAACTTTACTTCTAACAGGATGCCAGAATATCCTCGAGATAGATACATCTATGTTTCTTTTTCTTTTTCTTAAAATGTTGCTGAGGAGATGTTCTCTTCTAGCTTATGGCTGAGGACATAAATTTTACTATTGATTCTGAATTTGATATCAGTACTGCCAACAACACCTGCTAATGGCTAGGCTTTCCAAGGGGAAGAATTGTGTAGGCTTTGTTAGAACATAAGTTTTATATTTTTATAATCATAGAGCAGTATTCAGATATATCAGATGGACTTTTATAATAGTTCAAATAGAATGCTACATTAGTAGTAACTGGAGGTGCTTGAAAAGTTCCCATTTAATTTTTTGTTTGTTTAGGATAGCAATATTAACTTTTTATTAACTGCTAAAATAATCCTCAAAGTCATCCTAAAGTGACCCTCAAAAGTATCATATCCATTGAATAAGTCAACTTGGAATGAAACAGGGAAGTTTAAACACTGTGAGCATAGTGATCAAATAAAAAATGAAAATTAAAATTTGGAAATACTGTTACGTACTTTCCTGTTTATTGCAGTTCAGGTATTCTTTTCCCTAAATGAATGAGGTTCTGCGCATCAATAAATTTGAGTCTGATTGTGCAAAGGTAACAGAGATCTGGGATATACACACTGCTTACAGAAATAATCAAAGAAATGAAATTGTCCTAGTATTCAAAAAGAAAGAAGTTGCGTGTTAACTTCCCCCCCACCACGAAATTCAAGGGAAAATGTAGTTTGTAATGTGTGGTGTCCACTTGCATTGGAGTGCTTTTCTTCAGCTCCTGCTGGGAGGTTTGTGTTAGGCATTAGAAAAGACATTAATCTGCTAGGGATGACTGAACATTGCTTACAGAGATTGAGGCTGGTTCATCATTATGTTTTTTAAAAACATGCTGAATAAATATCTTTCTGATGCTGTATTACATACATAGCTGATTTTGCCCTGAGGTAGAAGAAAAGGTAAGGTGTCTTTCTGAAGTCTTTTCTAAGCTTCTGTGGTTATAGTATGTTCATGAAGTACTTCAAAATTACAAAAAATATCCCACCCAACAATTTGCGGGGAGGAATAGGGAGAATGAAGTACCTGAGTTATGATGCTGTGGGACAGCAAATGTGGCATATCTCTTTTCCAATTATAGTGATGATCTCAGTATTTCCCTTTCCCTTCCTAGACAAAGCAAACAAAACCTGGACTTCCCTTTTTTATTTTTTTTTTATTCTTAAAGCTGCATAATTAAAATATATATGTTCTGTATTTTCTAATTCAATGTAGCAATTTAAAAAGTAAGAATTTTTCTGTGATTTCAAACTATTGATTCCAAAGTTGAAAATTCTGTTTAAACTGTTGCTAAAAATCAAAGATCTAACTAAAGGAAAAAGTGGAACTAATCATTTAAAGGAGCTGAAAAAGCATCAGATTGTTCTTTCCAACTGCTAAGAGCATTTGTGTGCACAGAACATGGCAACCTGAGAACATGCAGAGTTGTTGCAGTATGTTACATTGTCCTTTTCTCCATTCTTCACAGCTGATATTGCACATCACATAGCACATGAACATTATCATCTTCAATTAAAGTAAAATTACTAGGATTCAGATGAAAATCACAGCAATTGTATTCAGAGGTAAATACAATACTACCAATTTAATTTTATCGTTGTTTTTTCTTATGTATGTCCAGAATACAGTCCAGAAAATCTTAATTTCTTCCTGGCATTGGAATTTGCTATTGCGATTTGGATATCTCTTATGATTCAGTGAGTAACTCAGCTGATCATGCAGAACAAATTCATTGACTGTAAAAGATCAAGGATGGTTTTCTGTGTAATGATTGATTTTTTCTTAGTAGTGCAATGTATTTTGCGTTCAGTACAAAAGTAGATTAGGGTCCTGCCTTTATTTGCCAGAATTGCATTAATTGGGATACAGCATAAAGGTCCATTGAAAATGCAGTGGTATATAGGATATTACTGTGATAGTCATACTCGTGCTTTTTTCAAATATGTTTATGAATGAAAGCAAAGTTGGAGACACACCAAATAGCTGCACAAATTCTCTTCCTTCCTACCATGTCTGTTGATCGTGTTACGTGTTGAGTTCTCTGGCCCTAAATCAGTAAAGCATATTCTGAAGTTTGAATTTAGGGCTAAGCTTTTTTCTTTTTCTTAATTGGTCTGCTTCTGGAATGGAAGCACAGAAAATAAAATCAGTTTGCAGATCAGCTTGTTGATACTCTCACAGTTGTGAGAATACTGTCATAAATGCTGCACAGAATTTGATGCAGATGCATAAGAGAGGAAAGACTAACAATTTCCCTGTGCTGAATACTGATGAAATACTCTGTAAATCTTTATTGAACATAGATATTTATATATCTTTATTGTATGCACCTGTGAAATATTCATCATTGGATAATGTTATTTCATTATTTTTCATTCAGGTTTATCAGATTTCTGTCTGCTAAAAGAGATCTCTTACTAACAAAGTGCAAACAAGAAGTCTTTTCAACAACAAAGGCAAAGATAAAGGAGGGAAGTGCAAATGTGATAATTTCACACTATTTAGTTTTACTTTGCTGTTAGAATTAAGGTTTTCATAGCTGTATAATGATTCTGTTAATATTTGTATGGGTATTGAAATTCAGAATTTTGACAGAGCTCTGAACAAGTAAAATTTGCAGTCTGCTTCTGGTTATTCACAAGAGGAAGTGTTTATTTGATGGTCTTTTTTGATGACATTTAATTTGTGTTTCTCAAATCATTTTTTCCATGTTAAGTATATATCTTCTAAGTTGATTAACTATAATAGCTAAAATAAAAGTCCAAAATTGTTTATTTCATGAGCAGAAGATAGTGTTTCTGGACACACTCTGGACAGTTTCTGCAAAAGAATTGTCAGAACTGTACTGTCCTTTCAGCATTGTTTTCTGCAAATTGTATAGATTCAGTACCCAGCACATACATTTAAAGAAGGTAATGGGAAATGTTTTTTGTAAAAGGTAATAATGCCAGCATTATCTGCCTGTAGTGACTAATGTTTCCTTCTGTAGGATGCCTATCTGTTAAAGGTAAAAGCAATCTTTTCTCAATATCTAGAGAAGAGATGGGAAGCAATCATTTTCCCATCTCTAGTTCTCTTGGGAGGCAGCATGAGCTCAGTAGCAAACAGAACAAACACCTACTGTTCTGGTACAAATCGTCAGGTGTACTGTTTTCAAATTATGAGGTCTAAAAAAACTTGATAACTTCTTTAATACAGTCTCCTACTATCCAGAAGGTCAAGGACTGCTGTTTAGGATTAAGGTGTCTCTTAAGGAGGTTGCTTTAAATTGCGTATCTTGTCTCCAGTACATCCTGAATAGAATAGCAATTTCTTTGGCAAGTGATGGCATTGGACCTGCTTGCTGGAAACGTTTCTTTCCATTTTATTTAATACAAGACACTGTCACCATTAGTACTTGTCAATATACTTTTTGTAAATCAATAGAACTTTACTGGAGACCTGTTGACATAGGTAGCAGCTTATCAGCTAATTATATGAATGTCCTTAACGTTTTCCAAAACTGTTTTACATGAAACTTTAAAAGTTCACAGTACAGTTTAAAGAGAGAATAAAGTGGTTTTGATGGTAAAGATTACTTTTTTAACAGATAATGTCATTTGGTAAGACTCCTGTGTGAAAAGTTGATTATAGAAACGTGTTCCTATTTACATATACACCTGTTTGGTTTAAGATCAAAAAAGGGTGTGTATGCATTTTATACATCTGTATGTATGTCATTCTCCTCTGTAATTTATTAGAGCCAAATACAGGAACTTTGCCAACCTTCACTCAGTAGTATTTTGGAATGCAAGGATGGCTGAGGCTGGAGGCTTCTCTGGAGATCAGCTCTTCAAAATCCCTGGATCAGAGCAGGATAAAGTAGAGCAGGCTGTCCAGGGCCATGTCCAGTTGGATTTTGATTGTCTGCAAGGATGGAGAGTTCACAAATACACTGGGCAATCTGTTCCCTGTTCAACCACCCTTACATTAAAGAAGTATTTTTCTTTGATTTTCATAGAATTTTCTGCACTTCAGTTTGTGCATGTTGCCTCTGTCTGTCAATGTATATGCTGGATATCTTGGGGGTTAGCATTGTCGTTTTTACCTCCTCCCATCAAGTATTTTTCCATATGGCTAAGATCCCTCCCTGACTTCTCTTCTCTGGGCTGAATAGCCCCAGCTCTCTAATCCTTTCCTCGTAGGTCTGTTTATCGTGTTTGTAACCCTTCACTGGACTCATTCCAGTATATTCATGTCTCTCCTGCAGAGAAACAGGACATGCTTATCCTGGGGAGCCTAAGACTGGACCTACCACTCCAGGTGTGTCTCACCAGGACTGAGTAGAGGGGAAGGATCACCTCCTTTTACCTGTTGACAGCATTTCTCCTAATGCAGTCCAGGAGGTTGTTGTCCACCTTTATTTATTCCAAGTGCACACTGCTGGCTAATGTTCAACTTGTGGTTCACCAGGACCCCCAGGTCCTTCTCTGCAGACTTGATTTACAGACATCTGCCCATCAGCTGTTGACCAGTGTCATTCCTCCCCGGGTGTTGGTCTTTTCACTTCACACTGTTAACTTCATGACCTCTTTCACCTACCTGTTAAGGTTCACCTGAAGGGTAACACAGCCATTTGGCCTGTCACTCACTCCTGCTTGTGTTCTGTCACCATCAAACTTGCTGAGAGTGCACTTTGCCCATCATCCAAGTGGTTAATGAAGAAGTCAAACAGTATTATCCCCAGTATGCACTCCTGGGGTTCAGTAATAATGACAGGCCTCCAGCTGGACGTCCTGCAACTGATCACATGATATTTTTTTTTCACTCCCAGAAACGCTGTATTATTTTCTCATTTACACCTTGGTTTCACCAAAGAAATAGAACTGTACTTGGGATATCACTATTACCAGGAGTTGGCAAAATTGCTCATACTTGAACTACATTTGAATAATCCTGGGAAACATTCTCATTTGGAAGGCTGTATATGATAGAAAATTGTTAGTGGCAAAAATTGGTAGAATTTAAAGATTACCATGTACAGGGAATTAGTCCCTCTGTAGTATGGTCATTGGACGAAGACACCTAAAAAGGAAAGGCACGATAGGAGTTACATTTTGATGGTGAGAAGTGTTTCTCTAGTTCTTTTTAAAATAGCAAGATTGATTTCATTCCCTGGATTGAGTCCAATTGACTTTGACACATAGTCCAAAGAAGGTTAAAACATTTTTACATTCCATTAAATTTTGGTATAATAGTTGTTCAAGGTAAGCTTTTCATACTAGCCTGTTGCATACTCTAGGGCAATTCAGCTGGACACACAGAACTGAGCAATATAAGAGACTTGTACCTGTGTGATTGTAATTGCTGGATATTTATGGACTACAAAAATGTGATGCATTTACTTGCCCCAAACTGAAAATCTTACTTCTTTTTAATGGATCACATTCAATGAATAAATGTGCTTTGCTTAAGACTGCTTTGGTTTCTAAAATGCAAGGATACTGAAAATGAATACTATCAACAGAGTGTTAAAATGTAATTTCATTGTTTTACAATTGAAATTGTTATATAAGACAACTGAGACAAACTACAGTCATTACCTTTCCATATACCAATCAAGTCATGTAATCATCATTCAAGTTTAACAAGTATGTGTGGAAAATTACCACATTTTTTATAGAAAACAACTCTTTTGAATATTTCCATAACTACTTTGATCCTTTTCTGTAGTCCTGTTTGTAGAGGCTGCAGATGAAAAGGAGAAGTTGATTGCTTGCAGCTCCATTTATGACCATGGATTATGGAAATCTGGAAATTATGGAGATTATTTCAACTATTTCCTTCTACAGAAGGAGAATAACTTGTTTTATTATTTAACATCTGTAATTCAAAAAGTTTATGATCTTTATGATTAATTGTATTTATTATAATAAATTTAAGATTAGCAGTATATATAGGTCATGTATAAAATTCATTTTTAACACAGTATTTTACACAGTTGAACAAAATTGTATTGTCTTTTTTGATCTTGGATCAGAAAACCTTTATGCTTCGAGACAAAATGAATCTTACATATATCTTACAGTATATGTGGTCAGAAGACATCTTTTTGGGAAACAATAATAGGTTCAGAAGCCGTGCTGAAATATTTGTTTATTGCTTACTATGTAAGGAACTTCTGGGGTTTTTTTGTTGTTGGTTGTTTTGGTTTTTTTGCTTTTAATAGCCCAATTTGGCATACATATTCATTTTCCTTTGCTGACAATTTCATTCTCTTCTACTAATAAATGGTGTGAGGCGAAGGAAAAAAATGGTTATGTTTTGCTCACCTAATCTTTTAGTCAACTTACTATGCTTTTAGAAATAAATGCCAAACTCACTAATAGTACTTTTTCGTTCAGATCAAATTTAAGGTAAATCTACTCATAAAAGAAACATTACATTTTAATATACACTGAAGTTGATGTCCTAACCTGTGTATCAAAAATATACACCAAATAATTGCTCAGTTCTTCAACGTTTATGATACCAAGCTTATTTCCTTGCTGGATTTTCTTTTTTTTTTTATTTTTACAAAGGCTGCACTGAGTCACCAACCAAAAAATGATGGAAAAAAAGCGGGGTTTAAATGAAAGTCTATGAACTTTTTTCTTGACTTTTTCAATATCCGTAATTCATTATTTTATTTTTGCTATAGACTTGTTGCTCTAAGTCTAAAATATGCACAGGTCTTCTATGCTTACATATGACTCTCAATATGGCCTGTGCTGTATTTTTGTCCAGGACTTAAATATTTGTGTGGTTTATTTATCACTGAGCACAGGAGTAGTCTTCTCATTCATATGATGATACTATGAACTTGCAGCAACATCACACCACAGACTGTCCATTTTGTTCCAGGAGCTGGTGCTAACTACCAGTCCTGATTCTCTAAGGTATTGATATGTGCCAAACTCTCCCTCAGGAATAGTTCCACTTACTTTTCTCCACTCAGTTACGCTCATTCCTTCCACCAGCCCAAAATACACCGAAAATGATACTCCTTTGAAATTAACCCACTGAACATTCTTGGACTGGTTGATGCTATGTGTGTCTTATAGCATTGGAGCCTCAAGGGCCAGGAAACAACTAGCAGTGACAGCATGCCACATTCTGACAGTCGTCGGCTGTTCTGTATAGTCATGTCTGGTGGTATTAGCTCAAGAAAGAGCACCAAGAGGTGTGAAAGAAAGAAAGTTATTGCTAACATGAACTTCCAGCTTCTGGACCAGTTTTGTTTTATAAAGACTACCTTCCATTGTTGAGAAAATTGTGTTATCATAAAATTATATCAGATTTTATATGCTGTTACAAAGAAACATGCCTTGCTTTTAGAAAGATAAAAATTGGTCACTGAAGACGGGTTCTGGAAATATATACAGGACTAGATTTTTTTAGCTAAAATGTTACTTGTGAAGATTTGAACAGTATGGTTTTGAGTATATTGTGCAATCATAGCTTTAATCTTGCAGGACAGTTCCACAGTCCGGAATTTGCTCTAGTTATAATAATGGTAGTGTAAAAACCTTAAGAGGAAGAAATAACAGGAAGTTTAGAGTGATTAATCATCTTAAATAGTGCAGCACTAAGCTTGGGACACTTGTTACGACTCAGTGGGTTGTTGGCTCAATTCAGTTTAGGGGTTCTCTGTTGAACCAAAGAACAGCTGCGGGATTTGTGTTTTAGGTGACAGTGTAATTTGTGTTTCTGTTAGGGCATGTTGGAATGGAGAGTTCAGACTAGTATAGTTTGTCTTGCTGTCACCGCGTTGTGACTAAATAATCTATGATGACTTACGAATGTTCAAGACTGAGGTTGTTTGATCAAAGATAAAAAAAGCATGAGATATGGGACTAAGTAAAATTTTCCTGGTTTTGCGTAATTGTACATTTGAGGGTTCTCTCCAAAGTGATTCTTTGGCACTTGCTGTGGGTGAGATCCCGACCCATTACCTAGCCATATTCAAGTACCCATATACATCTCTCCTTCCTTATCTGAGCTCTGACCTGGGCAGAGGATCAAAGGATGTTGTGGATCAAAGGGTGTTGCAGGCTCAGAGCGTGTATTAGAGATTCATTAGGATGTGAGGGTGTTACATGGAATGTTACATTTGCTTTGTCTCGCAGTGTTTTTAAATTAAGACTTCCACAAAGATAAACATAATCTTTAATTCCTACAAAACAATGGGAGGATGAAAAAAGTTAATATCATTTGAAACCTTGGTCACATGTCTGAACTTTCATTCTGCAAACTGATCTTTTTTCCAGAGGTGGAAAACTGATGCAAATGATTACTTTTAGACTACAGCTTCAGTAGTGCCTGTGTTCGCATATAGACTAGGCAGTACCTAATGTGGAAAGCTTAATCATCCTGAAAGACAAATGCATACAGGTTCAAACCACACAAAAATAGGTTTTAAAAGTGACTGTAGTATAATTCTTAATTAATATACTTAAAGTCACCTTGAATTCTATGTAATAGGATATATATGTTCAAGTACTTATAGACATAGATGATATGTGGAATAAAACTTTCAGGGTTTGTGTGGTTTGTTTTCAGCTTGATGCTAGAAATTGCTGGAAATAAAACAAGAAGTTCAAAGATCTAAGATTTTTAAGGTGCTGAATAGATAAATCTTAAGCCACAAAGTGTGTGATTCAGGGTTTTTTTCTGTCTTATTATGAAGGGTAAAGAAGTGTGCAGCAAGTGTCTCTTTTCCTTACTAAAGTGAACCTGATTCTGCAGTTTGTGCACACTTTAGCCAGCTTTGATTTTTTGGTCCAGTCCTGAGTGGTCATCATACTGGATTCTTGTTATGTAAGGGGAAGAGGAGTGCTTTGCTTTTGTTTTTCTGAAGAAATGATGTTTGAAAATATTAGGCTGTACATTCAAAGAGCTGTTAGGGAAAAGTACTCTGAGGCCACATTGAATCCTATTATAATTTTAATCGACTTTGGTGAAGCAATAGAACTGAATTAGATATTTATGAATATAAGGAAATGGAGTTTATTTTCATTGCCTTGTTTTCAATGTGAAGGCCAAAATATCTCTGTAGGATCCATTTGAGCATTACAAGCACGTAAGTATAGTCAAACCCATTGAGTCCACTGAGACACACACAGAGTGCTGTTCTTTGTGTAGGGCACAGGTGGGTTCTCATATTTATTGAACGATGAATCATACTGTTATTCATTTTCAGTTCTGACCAAAATAAGGACTCTGTAGAGGATTATGGGGTTTTCTGTACACCTGCTACTCCCTCAGAAATGAATGTTCATTAAAGTGAGTAGGAATTGCTGTTAGTTGACATGCTTTGTGATAAGGCTGAAAGGTACAAATCAGAAAATAGTTTTCCATTGCTTGCTTTTCCCCTGGAAAAAGCAAAAACTTTTAATATGCATTTTCTTTTCATAACAGTGGACTACTTATTGTATTAATATTTTTAAAGGGTAACAAATTTTTCTGTGATATTGTGAGGCATATTTTTTTTAGTAAGAAGAATGGCATTTAGTGTATCTTTCATTTAGAAATTAAATAATCAAAGTGAAATTTCTGATCAGAACACTCACATCTTCTCCAGCACAGTCTATGCCACCAGCAGTGGCAGATACTTTTATTTTTCTCCCCCCCTATACTGTGCTTGTAACTCAAAATAAACTGAAAATGACACATAACTTCTAGTTCAAACTTTTTGCGGTACAGCGGAGGACGTTCCCATTCTTCTATTCCAAAGTGCCAGTCCTTATGATCTTATTTTCTGGAAGACACATATCTACTGGAAGGTAGGGGTTTTTTTGCAATCTCTCCTGAATAATTTGTTTCTGTATTTTTTCTTTAATTTATACTATTTATCATATTTTTAAAAGTCTATTAGTGATGCATGAATTTTTCATCATAATCAGTTATTAAATTATACAGATGTACCCAGATTAAGTAAAGTTAATGGTATAAGACAATGTAATAATTGTCATTTCCTTATAAAGAGTGCCTTGCCATCCATCTCCAAGTTATTTTAAAAATTATTTCTTTAAAATTACTGGCAGAGCATTAAATTAAAAAGTTAAGAATGAGGAAATGAGAAATTAGCTTTACTACATTGTCTATATCATTGAAATCCAAGAGATACATAGCACATAGATGATCATGTGATTAGAAATATACACCACTGAAGGCAGCACTATAGTGCATTAGGGCAAATTCCTCTCCTACTTCGGAGAGGGTCTAATGTATTTTGTTCCTCCGGTTATTTTTTTATGAATGTCTTCTTTGGGGGTATTAAAGCTTCCCTTTTGAACGTTGATTGTGGTTAATTTATGCTTAGTTTTTTTCAGCGTTGCATACATTTATGATTAGTGGTTTACTCTCATTTTCAAAAAATGGGTTGGTCACTTCTTAGTCTATATTTCGTTAATATAAGTGTCAAATGCTACCAAATCTTTCATTTGTACTGAATACCTATACACCTTTAGAAACCTTTTAAATCTGAGTCACTGCTTAGGTCCTGATCAAGTTACACGTTTAGGGTATTTTGAGGTGTTTTTGAATATGGATCTTTTCCTAAAGTCAATCAGGAGCATAGTAATTATATAGAAGTGAATCATTCTCATATTGAGCTGAGTAGGTGATGTAAGAATCATGCCTGTAGGTTTAATTCGTGTCTTTTTTTTAGATTTCATTTGTGTTGTATTAATTTTTATTTTCTTTATTTTGTGGAAGAGAGAAAAGAAATTGTATTTAATTTGAAGATTTTGCCAGCTTTTCAAATTTGAGGATTTGATATATTTTTTGATTATAAAATTATATGAAATAATTTTTGTTTCAAATCCATATTTCAAAACACACACACACAAAAAAGTAAAGCCACAGAAAGCAAGTGCTATTTATTTTAAT
>JAOXJM010000019.1:67634548-67644877 GCA_026413425.1 Tringa solitaria
TTTAATATATACCTATTACAACATTTTTTGATGTGACAATTCCCACAGAGAGCTAAATTGTGCCAGGCATTGCATCTCCATGCCAAGGCACAGTGACCTGCTGCTCATGCTGGTCATGAAGCCAAAGTAATTGTGTCCACTTGACTATCAGTGCCTCTGGCATTTTTTGAGGTATGAGCCATAGAAATCTGACAAATATAAACAGAAAACAATAAAAGAATATCAAATATTAATGGTCGGTTGATTTGGGACTTTTTATTTGTTCTATAGTATTTGAGGTTGTGATGTGTAAGTCAAAAGCTTTTAAGCCGTCTAGCTTAACTAGTAATGCTCAAAGACTGTTATTTACTAGAGATTGTCAGATAGTGCCTATAGTTAATTGAAGCTGAGACTTGAAAACAAATGTAACTTGCTGTAAGATCTTGATGACAGTAAAAAAAACAGTTCTGTTGCTTTGCCTTTTCAGAAAAAACAGAATCCTTGAGCTGTCAAAATGTGTGGCATCCAAGTTTGTGTGTAGAACCTAAGAGAATTTAACTATGAGAATTACGGTAGAGATGATGTGGCATTTATTCAATTAAACGTCAGGTAATGCAACTGTACTGATTAATGCGATGGTTTGATATATTCATGAGAAGTTCATTACTTTGGTAATATCAGTAAATAGCTTGGACTGATAGGAATAGCTCTGCAAGTGGTAAGTGAATGTAAATGTTAGTGATCAAAAATGTTGCAATCACTCTTTGTTGTACTAAAGAGGTACTGATTTTCACAATATTTCTGGGCAGATTCTTTTCCCACTGGTTTTAGTAGTAGTTTTAAAATAGACCTTCAGTATTTCTGAATAATACTGATTAAGACAAATTATGCTATTTACAGAATCACAGAATCACGGAAAGATATGGGATTGGGAGGGACCTCTGGAGATCATCTGGTCCAACCTCCCTGCCCAAGCAGGTCCACCCAGAGCAGGTTGCACAGGAACATGTCCAGGTGGGTTTTAAATGTCTCCAGAGATGTCAAATCCACCACCTCTCTGGACAGCCTGTTCCAGTGTTCTGCCACCCTCAAAGTAAAGAAGTTCCTCCTCATGTTTAGATGGAACTTCCTGTGTTCAGGTTTGTCCCGTTGACCTCTTTCCTGTTACTGGGCACCACTGAAAAGAGTCTGGCCCCATCCTCTTGACACTCACCCTTTAGGTATTTATAGGCGTTGATCAGATCCCCCCTAAGTCTTCTCTTTTCCAGACTAAGATGACCCAAGTCCCTCAGCCTCTCTTTGCAGGACAGATGATCGAGGCCCCTAATCATCTTTGTAGCACACTATTTATGATTTATTTATCATTTATTTTGTCAATAAGGTCAGCAATTTCAGAAAATGTCAGGATGTTCTGTTTAAAAAAGACATCTTTATTTCTATTATATAACCAAGGATATTGAAAAAGAAGGATGCCAATCTAGCCCTGATGAAATCTCTAGTAAGTTTCAGTATTGTGGGTTGAATTCTGGGTTGAGTGTAATCAGTAATGCTCCGTGATGGAAAAAGATGTAACTGTTTGAAGAAGATTTCTGCGGGAACTCTAGGCTTTATTACTGGAAAAGAACTTGAGTTCTGAAATGAACAAGGGGGAAATTTTATCCAATATCAATAGTTGAAATAAAAAATTCCCTTTGTGTTATTAGAACTCTGGGGTAAAATCTTTGACTGCTTCTGAGATTTATTTCCAGAAGGCACCCACAGAATGCACCCGCACAAAGCAGAGGCCCAGCCCCCACCATAGAGGCGGATGTCCACTCTGACCTCCTCTGTATTACCACTTGAGTAGTGTCTTTTGGAAAGCATGTTGAACAATCACAGCTGAGGTGGTATTAAAGCAGCAGAAGTAATAGTGGCTGGCAGTAATGTAGTGTAAAGCAATCAGCAAGTTTTTAAGAGTAACAATTAGAAAGCAGCAAAATCTACAGTTTCTGTTCTAAAAAAGTATAAATTACATTGGAGCAAGCTATTATCTCAGCTGTTGTGTTTGGGCAGGGGAGGGTGTTTATTTATGTTTTTAGTCTGTTTCTTTGAAAGTATGGGGTGGTTCAGCCCTCAGTGAACAGCTGGTACTTTTCCATGCAATCTTATTTGTCTTATGGTAGGTTCAAACTAACTGCATTGCCATAGCAGACTTACGATTTCATAATCTTATAAAGTACTCCATATATCTGCATCTGTTTCAATGTAGCAGCTTTAAAAGACATAAAAGCCATGATTATTGTTCAGAGTTAAGACACAAGCCTGAAATTTTTCCATGGAAAATACAATATGGTTTTGGTGATCAGGTAGTTCCCATGCCAAGCACTTCTACAAGTTGCTGAATGCCACCATTTAGCATATATGTCTATATGGGAGCTGAGAATGCATTTTTTAACTTCCAGTTCTGCCATATGGAAATCATACAGTCAAATCATTCATCTCCATTGCCAATTTTTCTAGAAATGAGAAATCTAAACACCTTGAAGGAAGGAAAAGAGACTGAAGAAGATAAATTAATGCATTGCACAATGTTGTAAGAGGAGATTAAAAGACAACAGTGAGTTCAATTTGAATTTTGCAAGTCTGTCTACTACCATAATGAGAAACCCACATTTCCTCCTGAATATTTTCCTTCATTTTCTTTATTCTGAAAGTTTAATTGACATATTAAGTTTTCTGGTGGAATATAAAATAAATATATAGTAATTACATTTTGAATCAAATCCTTTTTTTTTTTTTTTATTCCAGGAATATAAATTGATCTTTTCAAAACAGAAAAATACTTAAAATGTGAAATTATGGTAATTGCTTTAGCTGTATTTAACACTGTGTCTGAGCTTAAGTAATAGACACAAGATGCTGTGTAGACACTTCAGAGGCATTTAAATTTAGAAATGTAAACACATTCTTTCATTCTTCATGGTCCCATATGGGTTGATGGTCTCTTTTTACTTTCGCTAATGTACAAGTTAAAAATTCTGTTAAGTTAAAACACAGAAATATTAGATTCCAGCTGCAGTGAGCGTGGTGACCCTGTCTTTCACAGCACTTAAGCACTTTATTATATCAAAATGCTCTCTTAAAATGCTTAAATGCCTTCCTGTTTAAGGATGAAGTAAAAGCATCTGATGGATTTGTGAACTTAAAATAGCAGTAAAATGCTATTTTCTCATTCCTGTGCTTTCATATACTGGATAATCTGGTAGAAATTCACTGTGCAAAACATGTGGGTCTTTATGTATGTGGTACTCATCTCTAAATGCCTTTTTTTGGTAACACACTGACTTTGTTTCTTATTGTCTTTACTGCTTTGCTGTGTTTTTTTCAAGACAAAAGACAAAGCAAGGTAAAAATATTGTATATAAAGATGTTGTTGAGATAATTTTATTCAGTTTCACAGTGTTACATAAATATGTAATAATTCCAAATTTAGAATCAATAATACATTGCACCGAGAAAAAATAAAAACCGGTTGCTTAACTTTTGCCAAGCTCAGAACATGTTTTCTAACGTACTATCTGAATAATCTATCTTTAAAATTAAATCCTTAGGTATTTTGCAGTTGCTGAAGTGCATTTTTGCAGATGAGTAGTTGGCCAGTGTCAGAGTTGAAGTTGCGTATGTAGTCATTAAATGTTGTCTGGTGTGTGCCTGTTTTGTGAAATAGTCATCATCTGCATCACTTGTTGACAGGGCATCAATAGAACTTCCTTAACTATGAAGTCATTTTGCCTATCCACACCCAGACTTTTCTGTTCTCAAGACAAACACAAACTAATGTCCTTTTCATGCCACCTTGGTATTCAGAAAAAGCACTTGAATGGCATGTAGTATGTGTCACTTGAATAAAAGGGGATCGTAACCTGAAGTCAAGTTCTTCATCCCCATCAGTTCAATGGCAAAGTCGCAGGTAAATTTAAATGTGTAAGATTATCTTTTTGTGTGGAATAAGCAGCTGGATAACTATCAGCGTTTAGGAAGGTGTTTTCCATGCCTTGGAGAATTAGAAACCTAACAGTATTAGGGGACAGTTATCTAACAATTCTTTTCAATAAAATGTTGGAACCTGTAAAAAAAACCAGTGGTGTTTAAAAATGTTTGGTGGAATTCTGTATTTGCATCATCTGTTACATATAATGGGTGAAGTAATAACTTCCTCTTATAGGCAGGAAAATCCAAACAGAATGGAAACCCAGAACTCAAAAATGAATAAGAAATGTATCTGTGTGTTGATTAAATAAATTTGTTCATTGCAAATATTAATCTGTGGTTACAACAAGACTTCTTAAACAGAATAGAAAGGAGAAATAGTGGGAGGGTTTTTTTGAATCTTGTTCCTGTGTTTTCTTTGACTGTATTTCAGTAGAGGTACTCATACTAGCTGGTGTACTCATGTGAATAACGTTTTTCATGATCAGACCTGAACTCAGTTAATACCGTGGCACAGGTAGATCACACAAGGGATTGCTTTACATTGAATGTTTGTTTGTGCAGATTAAAATTGCAATTCCAGTTAATTAGTAACTGCATGATGTATACACAGTAAAATTTCATGGGAATGCATTTAGACGCAATTCACCAGAATCACTGATTATTAATTATTGCTTAGTAAACACAAATGGCATGTTTTATAAAATGTTCTGCTTAAATTGAGCAAAACTTACAGTGCATCAGTATCTTGTAAAGCATAGAAATATTAAATTAATGCTTAATGAAGAATATTTTCTCTAGGATGATAACCATGTTTGAAATCGGTTCATGCTGCAGAGATGAGATTCATCTATAACCACCAATGCATGAACTTTCTTAGGGGTTTTTGCTGTGGAGAAAGACAAGGGTGACTAGAGATGCTTTTTTTCCCTTCAATATGATAGTCAATGAGCCTGATTATTGCTTCTATTAATATTTATCATAATAGTATAGCTGTGGATTAAACCTTCTGCCCACGCTGCTGCCTGCTTCCTCTCAGCCATTGCTGCATCTTGAGGCAGACCGTTAGCAGGACCTTTTCTCCTTTCTTCTGCAGCATTTTCATCCCTTGGCTTTGTTATTGCACTGTGGTCAGAATACCACTGCAAAATATGAATGCTTTGTGCTCAATGACAGCTTTTACATTAATATTTTGTAGAGAGTACTTCTGCTCTTCTCATGTAGGTGTGGTGTACTGTTTTTTTAATCCAGCAGAAGAAGTCTTTGCTGTTAATGTAACAACCAGATTCAGGCTTCCAGAAAAAATAGAGGCACCCTTGATGCTGTGGTTTGCATGCAGGAAAAAGGTGAATAACTGGAAAGAGACGTGTGTGCTGGATTTGGAATGCGTAAGAAACAAGTTCAGGTATAAAATTATCTAAACAGAGTACTGTTGTTGAGAGCAGCAGAAAATAAAAGAATCATACATTTTACATGCTTTCTTCCGCTATACAAATCCAGTCTAAATAAGCTGTAAATACCAGTGTTTGGGTTTTTTTTTTTTTTTCCACTTAGCAGTCTGCTAGCAATGGATTCTGTGTGTCAATGCATTTCTGTATGAAAGGCTACAATAATATGTCATAATGGTGCTCTTTTGCTTTAGAAGCGCAGAATGATAAAGAGGGTCTCAAGCATTAAAGAAGGACCTCTTCTAGCCAGGAAGTAGATGAAGAATAGGCAGCAGCTGCTCTTATGAGGGGGCTGTGGCTATAGTAAAAATTTGTTAGCTTTCAAAACAGCAAACATATTACTGACTAGTCCTAAACATTGGCTATTATTTTCTAATTGTCCAAAATAATAAAGAAATACTGACAGGTAGTTTTTTGTCTCCTTTTAATGGCTTGGTTTTTCCTGACTGTCATGATTTCTAGAGAGTTCTAATGTTTTTTATTGATCCCAGCATCTGGATCGGGTGATTAGGCATGACCTTTTATGAGAGGAGAAGGAGAAGGAGAAGGAGAAGGAGAAGGAGAAGGAGAAGGAGAAGGAGAAGGAGGAGAGGATGGAGGGGAGGGGAAGAGAGGGGAGGGAATGGAATAGTTCAATTTGAAGGGATCTGCAGCGATCCTCAGGAGAATCCCCAGGAGAAGGGACTAGGTCCTCCCTCTCCACTTCCCCTCCTCAGGGAGCTGTAGAGAGTGATGAGGTTGCCCCTCAGCCTCCTGCTCTCCAAACTAGACAAACCCAGAGTCTTCAGCTGCTCCTCACAGGACATGCCTTCCAGCTTTTTCACCAGCTTTGTTGCCCTCTTATGGATGCACCTTCATGTCTTCCTTAAATTGTGGGGTCCAGAACTGCACACAACACTCAAGGTGAGGCCACAGCATTGCTGAATACAGCACAATAATCACCTGTTTTGACCGGCTGGTTATCCTGTGTTTGATGTACCCCAGGATGGGGTTTGTTCTCTTGGCTTCCAGGGCACACAGCTGGCTCATACTGCTGACCAGCACCCTCAGATCCCTTTCTGCAAGGGTGATCTCCAGCCGTTCCTCTCCCATTTTATAGGTGCAATCGGCATTACTCCATTCCAGGTGCAAAATCTAGAATTTGGTCGTGTTAAATTTCACACCGTTGATGATTGCCGAATGCTCCAGTTCATCTAGATCCTTCAGCAAGGCATCTTATCCCTTGAGATAGTCAGCAGCACCTCCCAGTTTCATATCATTAGCAAACTTGCTAATGGGGCATTCAAATCCTTCATCCTGATCATTGATAAAAATCTGGAACAGAACTGGCCCTGGGTTTGAGCCCTAGAATTTTCCCCCTGGTGACCATTCTTGAGCCATACATAGGCCCATTCACTACAACACTTTGAGCCATGCTGTTTAGCCAGTTCTTCACCCAGCACACTGTGAACTTGCTCATCTTACAGTTGGACAATTTGTCCAAAAGGATTCTGTGAGGGACAGCATCAAAAGCCTTACTGAAATCCAGAAAAACCTACATCCACTGCCTTCCCTTTATCCACGAGATGTGTGCATAGAAGGATAGGAAAAAAAAAAAAGTTATGTAGTTAAACAGGATTTGTGAACCCATATTGACTGTGCCTGATGATTGGATTGTTCTTTAAATGCTTTGCAATAGCACCCAGAGTGATCTTTTCCATAATTTTTCCAGGTCTGTAGTTTCCTGGATCTTCCTTCACTCCCTTCTTCTAAATTGGAATAACGTTGGCTAGCTTCCAGTCAGCAGGGGCCTCCTCAGACTCTTTTCTTCTTATTACAAAAAATAAAAAAAAAAGGCAAATGAAAAGCATATATACAGAAAAAAAAAAGTGTTCTGTGTGTCTTCTTAAAACTTAATAGCTAGAAAGCAAAAAAGCTTTACTTGCTTGTAAATTAATCTCTGGGGTAGAGGCAGCTGAACCATGATTTTTAATTATTAGGAACCAAAGATACTGCTTAAATAGCAGCAGCAGGAAGAAAGCAGGGAAAAACCAAGCTTTTTGTTTTTGTTTGCTTCTCTTTTGGTTTCCATTTTAACCAATCATACTAAGCCTATGCAAAAATGAAGTTCCATATTCATTTTAGATTAAAAAATAGTTGCAAAAGGCTGCATAGGAAACAACAAGGTAATGCTTTCAGTGTTGTGATGGAGATTAAGAAAGCAAAGGAAACTTTTCCTCAAGTCTAAATTAAGAAACATCTAGAGTTATCAGCAACTTCATATGTTATTTTCACAGTCAGTAAGAGTTTGGCAGAGGGAGGGCAGAAGAAGAGAAGTGGAAGGAAAATCAATTTCTGGACATTGTGGAAAATGCCTAGCGGTTGCATTAAATTTTCTGTCTTTCGTGCTATTGATTCTTAGGTCTCTTTGAATTGTAATATTCTCTCCTTCTTTAACACCTGTCCTTACCTAAAAGAGTTTCTAGTCCAGTTAAGTCCTGATTGTCATGTCATGACATATTCCTGCATGTTTGTCTCATAAGGGAGCATGCTTATTTTTGTAGTCATCTCATCATGAGGTTGGGACACATACAGGCATCCTTTGAATCAGGAAACGCACAAGGAAACAAATATTGAGTAGTTTTGCAGGCATATAGAATCTCAAAGAAACTCTGTGCTGTATTCAAAACTGTTACACTATTACCCTCAATTTTTATTGTTAGCTGAGTTGACATCCTTAATTTTATTTTTCAGTTTATTCTGTAAAATGGTCACATAGTCGGATTTGTGATTACTTGCAGTGTTTTCCGGCTTGGTATCTCCTCCCAGACGATCCTTTGAAGTTGTCCCCACTGATTATTGTTCTTAGGTTCTCTGATTAAATGTGCATTTGCTTAGCCAGAATTAGCTTAGCTTTTGATTTTTCTTATAAGATTGGTAAAACTTTGTGAAGTAGTTTTCTTCCTCTTAAACAAGCGATCTGGCAGGGGAAGAGCACAAGTTTTCAAAAGTTGGATTTTAGTATCATGCATCCATTGATAGCTTTTCAAGCACAGTGGAGAAAGTAGTTTAAGAATTAGTGCTTGATTTCCTGTTTTTCTGTCTTGGTGAACCTGAACTGCTTCAGGCTTACTGAGATGTTAATGGATGATAAAAGATTGCACAGCAAGCATGCAGGAAGGGGACCTACAGAGGTGGCCATGTGGTATGATTTAAATACCATTGCATCAGGTAGGCAGAAACAACTGAGATGCTCCTTGAACCCCAAGACCAGCACAAAGTAATGCATGCTTGTTCAGATGTCCATGAAAGATACACGTTGTAGCAGACTCCAGAGTACAAATGGTGAGTTTCATGACTCTGGCATGTTGTGTATGGCAACTGGATTGTGCAGCACTGTCCCTGTGGTTCTAGTAGCCTTTTGGTTAGGATAATGCAAACAAAAACCACTGACTATCTTTAAGGAGAAACTCAATCCTTGTGAAAAGAAATATATTGGTGGTAAATAAGCTTCAGCAAAGGACTAAATGTTAGGTCAGGCAATACCCTGGAGTCCAGTTTCTTAATATAAAATGAAGATGGATTGAGCTGCCTTCCTCTCTGCTGCAGTTGTAGCTGGTACATGGAATCCTTTGTACAGGCTATGCCAGAGGCATTGCCTTAGCTGAACTTTTTACTGCTTGTAAAGGACTTACTTTCATGCTTAATATGCTTTTGGTCTGCTGCATCCTTCTGTGCAATTTTACTTTTTATAACATTTTTAATGAAACTTTTTCATTTGCCCTTAGCTTTATGGAGTCTCTGAAATGCCAGAGAAAAAAAGTAATTAAGTAGAGTAATGGCCTTAAATGCAGTTCATAGTTCTTTGTTGCTACATTTTAAAGAATGCTTTCTGCAGAGCAAAATCCCACAGGAGAATAGCATTCTCCCAAAGGATATTACATATACATTTTTATTATTTTGAAAGAAAACAAAAAGAAGGAAATTGGAGTTTTTTGGCCATACTTTCCATATAGCTTGGCTGAAAAATGTATTACCTTTGTCTTTGCCATCTCTTTTGTAGTAGTATTTTCTTAAAAAGCTAGCAGATTTGGCTGTTCTAAAGAGAGGCTTGTGTGAGATGAGATGTGTGTGTAGTTCAGTCACATCAGTCTAAAACTGCAGTTACCAAACTTCTTGTCCAATAACTGCCTAATTCTGGAAATGTCTCACTGCTGTGGGTACCTCAGTTTCTCAGGGTGAGGTTTCTTTGGGGTCTTGGCCTTTATGGATACCCACAGGTGCCTCAGGCTTGTATTCTGCCTCAAAGTCTAGAAAAAATATAAAACAACATGTACCAATTTTCTGAAGTCATTTCAGCTGCAGCGATTCACCTCCTCTCCTTTTATTCATCATGTGCACCAGGATCTGTGTCCTTTTTCTGCATATTCCTGTTTCCTGGGCTAATTCCTTACCCGTTTTCCTTTCTGGTTGTAAAAGTGAGGGTCTGAAAGATTCAAAGAGGTTCAAAGGAATGTGGGACATTTCACAGTCCTGGAGATTACTTTTATATTTTGCAGAGAGGACTAACATTGTCTTTGGAGCACAAATGGGAAATTAAGCTTCCTTCTTCATTTCTCATCTTGGATGGTATGGGTTTATTTCCTTTGGCTGACTACAGTGCATCAGTGTTTCCCTATTCTGCAGAATGAAACAGCTTCAGCAGGAAACAACATCTGTTCTCCTGCTAAGAAGCAGAAAGCAGGAATGGATGCCCATAGGGTTGCTGAGTTAGGGTACATGTTTCCTTTTCATGCACCTGAAAATTAGGATGGTGTTAATGAAGGCCCATGGAAATACAAGGTGGATCTTTGTAATTATGCAGGTAGAAGGATTTGTCAGGTATCTCCATCTAAACATAACAGAATCACAGAATCACAGAATCTTCTAGGTTGGAAGGGACCTTAAAGATCAT
>JAOXJM010000019.1:67644977-67669553 GCA_026413425.1 Tringa solitaria
GTAAATGATGGAGAGTGGCTCCGCAAGCACTTCTGCCAGTTCCCTCAGTACCCTTAGGTGGATCTCATCTGGTCCCATAGACTTGTTTGCATGTAGGTGTTGGAGCAGGTCCCTCACCTTTTTCTGCAATACTGTGGCTCCCAAATGTAGATTAATATCTACTTTTTTTAATTGCACTTTTTGCAAAAAGGAATCCATAAAGAGAAGTCTCCTGTGGAAACCTACATAAAATACATGCTCATTCTGTCATTTTAGATATTTTTAAAATATGCAGCTATTCAAAATCCTGATGTATTTCATCTCACGATTAGACAGTATAAAAAAAACCTGTGCCTGTTCTGCATGAACTGGCAAGATTTCTATAAATATGTAAGTAAATACATAAGCAAACACAGAGGGTTGTTCTTCACTGGTAACTTTTTTTCCCTGTTATATTTCCAATATAGAAAAGACAACAATTTGCTACATTGTCTTTTAAGTCAATAACTAACCATCATCTGACTGTCTGTGGAGGTACTTGATTATAAGTGAGTAGTACCTGCGGAAATCTCCAAATTTCCAATGGCATTAAAAATCTGCAAATACTAATTTACATTAGTAAGCCATGATTTTTCTATGTCTGTTCATATATAGTTCATCTTAAACAAAAAATAAAAAGAAAAAAATTAAGAAATATAATTAGAAATGAAAAGTGTTGTGAGAAGTGCTCAATTATGTCGTAAGAAATATATCATGGTAGACATTTGTACAAGAAAATAGAAGTTAAGAAATCAAAAAATAGCCTTGCATTTTTTTGTTCAAATAGGCTTAAAAGGCCTTCTGCAGCCCAATTGCTCAAATTCTTAGAAAGATTTTTAATTGTTAAAGGTATTATTGTTTTCCAGAAATGAAAGAAAAACTAATTTTTTGTTCTCACTGGCTTATCTTGTTTGATATTATCTTCTGCTATGTCCATTAGTTCTACATGATTTAAACAGACATAATGACTTAGTTGCTTAACAAAGATCTGTTATTGTAATGGGAAGAACCTGTGGTACTACAGATCAGTAGTTTGTAATTCGGACAAAATTCTTCTTGGAAATCTGTGGTAAGACTATACCCTATCAGTTTTGGCCAGTCTCTTCTATCGTAAGGGTTGTGCTTGTAAGTTTTCCTTCCTTCCTAGATCCTTTTATTAAAAAAAATGTGGAAAATAATTTTACTGGAGAGAAACTATTTATATTGCTTGATTGTGTAATTGATTGGCAGATGCTCTGGGTTAGAATATAATGTCTGTTTATATAACGGCCACAAAATATTGCCTTATCTTTCACATGATTGCATATGAAGCAAATTAGCTTTCACGGTGAGGATTTGTACATTCCCACAATTAACCCATGTATTTGCCAATTGTGCCTTTTAATTAACTGACATGTCTCCCTTATGACCATTAGGTTGCAAGTTCATTTCCTAAGGGGATGTAGTAAAGTCCTTTTTCTTCTCTAGCTTATGTCTTATTTGTTAGGTAATATGGTGACTACAGCTCTCCACTGAGTCTTTTGAAATGGCTAAAATTTTGTTTCATTACAGAAAATGCATTTGCAAAATTACTCCTTTTTTGGCAAATGTTCCTTATGAGCTCCAACCGTATTAATTGAGTCTCCTGTTAATTTTGAGTTTTAAAATATAGATCAATTTAATCATTACATAACTATTTTTTTACCTTCATTTAAATCATAGCATACCATTTCAGCCTTTAAGTATTTAATTATGTAAATTTATATTAATTTGCAGCCTCATTGCACAATTCTCCCCTCAGTTGCTGATGGCAAAGGTGTGCAGTGTTACTTTTTCATGCAAGTTAATGCATTGTGGCAATATAGATATGACTTGAGAAGCCTAAGTTCGAAAATATGCACCCTACTTGGTATCCTGGTTCACAACATGAAGATTAGAATAGTGTGCTAGATTTGTGGGTCATTACATACACAAAATATTATGAAACCCTTAGAATATTCTGTATAAAGGCATTCCAGTCCCTAAAGAGAAAAAGTCCATCCAGCATTGTCTATCCCACCAAGTTCCTGTAAGCATTTCAAAGGGAAAAGGTTTGATCAGAAACTGATGCTTGGCAAATTTTGACAATCCGCTTAGTGATGTATCTTGTTTGTCAAAAAGCTGGAGCTCAAGTCCTAAATCACAAATCTTCTTTAATTTACAGGGAGTTTTGGATCTTCTTTCAGTAAGAGCTATAAAATTAGTTCATAACTGTGTACACAGTGAACAACTGGGCCCAGTTTCAGGAAACCATCTCAAACCAAGTTTTCAAGCAGGTGGGTTTTAGGTTTGTGGTCTTGTTGCTTGGCTATTGATATAGTCATCCTTCTCAGTTCTCAAACAAGTTATCATTTTGTTAACTTTGGTGAATGTCTTTGTTACCAGGGTGGTGTGTCTCTTCTCAGTCTCTGGTCCTTCAGTAATGTATACCTCTAAAGTGAAGTGTATTACCTTTGCTAATCTCATGGAGGAATAAGTCATCTTACTGGAGATTAAATATAAGTGAACACTTAGAATATTTTTGATGCCACATAAATAACTCTGCATATGTTTCTTAATGGTGATGGATAAAAATCTGTCCCAACTAAATTTTAGAGCTGGAGTATCACTTTCAGTCCTCCAAGAAAACCGTTTTCTGGAGTAAAGTTTTCTGCATCTTTCACTTTTCCTCCAAACTTTTTGCCTGGTATTAAAGTCAGTTAGGATGCCTTCCTGCTAGCCAACTGCACTAGCATTTCCTACACCCTGCTGTGTGCATTAAATGACACAAAGGGGCAGTTCCGTTAACATTAATGCAGCTGTAGTGATTTACAGCCATTCATGGTGTATGATCATCTGCAAATGGACTGGACAGCAGTGTATCTCTTGCTTTCCCCCTACTCTCCCTTTTCTGTTTGCTTTTGAAGATCCATTTTCTGACTACTGTCTTCTTCAAGGCAAACCTATAAGAGACTACAGACTGGCTTCCTGGCTTAACGTATTTTACTGAAGCTCCACTTTTGCTTCTCTTAATATGTAATCCTAAGTAATCCTTTTGGTTTTGTTCTAACTTGACTTGTTTCCTTTCTTGGCATTTTCTCTTTTTTCATTTGTCTCACTAGTCACTCCTACGATTGATCAATCCCAAACTTTCTGCTTCTTCCCTCCCTTTTCTCCATTGATTTAGTCATAAATACTCCTGGTGGTTCATGATGCATGCATTTATCTCCGTGCTCACCCCTCTTGCCTGTTTCAGCATTGTGCTTACTCCTTTTGAGTAGCCTTGAAGTGTGTCATTCTTACCAAGCATACTATTCATTCATGCTCTCACTGATGGAACAGAACTATCGTCCTACCTCTTCTAGAAATTTACGCAAGCAACTGCTGCTTAGTATTTCTCAGAGCTATGTTAACCAAGTTGTCTCACCCACACGCATTTGCAATGCCACGTCTCACACAAGAACTTAGAAATGAGAACTTAATGAACTTCTTCCAAGTTGAAGTGACATGACTGCAATTTTCATCTTCATACCAGCCATAGTACCTTTATTGCCTCTTCTTTGGCAGTATTGCCTACTCTATCTTCAAGGCTTCCACAGTCTCTCTTTACATCTTTGCAGTTCTTTAACTCCATGTTCTCTGCCACCATTTTAGCTGGTATGTACTTGTTCTTCCACACTATCCATATGTAGATTTTGACTCCTTTTGCAAGCATTGTCTTTGGTTTAAATTTTACTCAAACTTCTTGCAATTTCCCTGCACTCCTACTATCAAATTCAGATTTTAACCTGTCCCATCAGTGGAAGCTATCATTGTCTTATGCCTTGAGTAAATTCTTCACAGACAGTTTGCAGGACATCTGCTCAATCTATCCACCTTGGCTGCTTTCTTTGTTCTCAAAATCTTGTTTCAAGAATGTTCACTCTTCTTCTCAGTAGTTACTGCTATGGCTCACTTGATAGTGTTGGGTTTTTTCCTCCACTTCTCTCCATCTGTGGTGTGGTATTATTGCCAGACCCATTTGTGGAACTGTGAACTGGAGTCAGGAAAAAGCTGTAGATTGATATCTGAGAACTCTGATTCAAATCCTGGAAGGAAAGTTGTGCCTGTGCTTTGGTCACTGACACTCTAGACTTTTGGAAATTAAATGAAAGCTAAGGATGAGTATCTGTAAATCGGCGTGCTTATCTTTTGGTAAGTCATTTGAGAGTCTGAAGTGCAGAGGTGTAATTCATGGACATTCCTATTTGACTGAAAGTAAATACCAAAAATATTTAATTGTTGGTTGCCCTGCTGTCTAAGCCATCTGCCAAAGAATCTAGCAGGTGTCTTCATGCTAGGCTAATTAGGATTTATGCTTTTTAGACTCCCTCTGTTAATAAGTAATTTAAGAATAAATATGTTTTAGCTAGAGGATTTTTAAAATATTTGTCACTAATGCACTGCAATTTAAAGTAAAAGTGGAAAACATACATTAAAGCTGAATTTTTTCAGTGTCAGTAGTGTTTTAATGTTTGTTATATATCACAGAACCATAGAATAGTTTGGGTTGGAAGGGACCTTTAAAGGTCATCTAGTCCAATCCACTTCAATGACCAGGGGCATCTTCAACTAGATCAGGTTTCTCAAAGTCCCATCCAACCTGACCTTGAATGTTTCCAGAGATGGCTCATCTACCACCTCTCTGGGCAACCTGTTTCAGTGTTTCACCACCCATATTGTAAAACATTTCCTCCTTATAGCTAATCTGAATTTACCCTCTTTTAGTTTAAATCCATTATCCCTTGTCCTATTGTAACAGGCCCTGCTAAAAAGTGTGTCCCCATCTTTCTTACAATTCCTGTGTAAGTCTTGAAAGGCTGCTACAAGGTCTCCCCAGAGCCTTCTCTTCTCCAGGCTGAACAACCCCAACTCTCTCAGCCTGTCCTTGTAGCAGATATGATCCATGCCTCTTGGCCTGTCTCTGGACCTGCTCTGTCTTTCCTGTGTTGAGGACACCAGAAGTGGACGCAGTACTCCCAGGTTCCAGCTGGCCCATTTCTTGAGCTGGTCCTGGTCCCTCTGGGTGGCATCAGCTTGGAGTCATCTGCAAACTTGCTGAGGGTGCACTCAATCCCACTGTCCATGTCATTGATTAAGATACTAAACAGTACTGGTCCCAATGTGGACCCCTGAGAGGCACCACTTGTCATTGATCTCCATCTAGACATTGAGCCATTGACTGCTACTCTCCGGATGCGACCATCCAATCAATTCCTTATTCACCAAATAGGCCAGCCATCAAATCCATACCTCTCCAAATTAGAGAGAAGGATGTTGTGGGAGACCATGTCAAAGGCCTTAGAGAAGTCCAGATAGACGACATCCATAGCTCTGCCCTTCTCGACCAATGTAGTCACACCATCATAGAAAGCCACTGGGGTAGTCATGCGTGATTTGCCCTTGGTGAAGCCATGCTGGCTGTCTTGATTTACGTCCCTGTGGTCCATGTGCCTTAGCGTAGCTTCTAGGAGGACCTGTTCCATGACCTTCCCAGGCACAGAGGTGAGGCTGACAGGTTGGTAGTTCCCAGCATCCTCCTTTCTACCCCTTTCAAAAATGGGTGCAATGTTTCCCTTTTTCCAGTCTCCAGTGGCTTCACCTGACTGCCATGACTTTTCAAATATCATGGAGAGTGGCTTGGCAACTATGGCAGCTTTGTAGACGTCTGTTTGTTCAGGTTCCTCAGGTGGTCACAAACCTGATCTTCTCTTACCATGGGAGGGACTTTGATCTCCCAGTCACTACCTTCAGATCTGTTCGCTCAAGAGGTGTTGGAAGAGAGATTGACAGTGGTTACTGATGCCAAAAACATGTTGAATACCTCAGCCTACTTCTTGTCTATTGTTTCCAGTTTGCCAGTCTTTCTCATCAGTGACAGTGCATTTTCTTTGACCTTCCTTTTCTGACTGAAATACCTGTAGAAACCCTTCTTATTATTCTTTGTGTCCCTTGCCAAGATCAGTGGTGTGTCTTCCCACGGCTTATCGTGGTAGAAACTGAGTATATATATGTGTGTGTGTATATATATGTATATATATTAAGCTTTATAGTGACTGCTGATGAGAAAGTCTTATGAAAGTGTAAAATACACAGGAGAGATATTAAAACACTTTTGCTGCTAAGTATGTTAAAAGTCTCTTTGCTAGGACTTTCTATGAAAAGATGAGCATCAAGGAAGAATGTGATTTTTTTTTATTTATTACAGAGATCAATTTTGATAAATTGAAAATGGATTGAAGATATTTGATAATCCAATTTTTGTTCTTCTTATCTCAATTTCTACTTCTTTTTGATTTCATAATCTAAAACCAGTCATATCATCTACATCTACAATCTGTTTAACAAGATAAACCTTGATAATCTGATATTTTTAAAATCACAGCAAAAATGAGGAGAGGAAAATGCTCCCTTATGGGAAAGCAGATACATTGAACAAAGGGGTGCTGGAATATTGTGTAATTAAATTTTTAATTCAGATTTATAGTTTAACACAAATACTTGTAAATGCTGCAAGGCACAATCACATGTCCCTAGGATAATGTATTTGTATAATTTTGACCTTTAAAAATGACTAAGGATTCCTTTTATTAAAGCAAAGACTTCCAGTGTCCTTATAGGAATAATTTTTACATGTCAGGCTATTGGAAATTACAGATAGCAGGGTCAAAAGCTGTCATAGATTAAATTACTCTTGTTGTTACAAAAGTTATCTGCAGAACTGTGAAGGGAAAACACTGTCAAGATTGACTTTCAGCTGAAGAATCTCTCGTTCCAGTTGTAATATCACAATGGAAGAAATGTCAGTGTGTTACTACAAACCTTATGTCGCATATATTTTGCTGATCTGTCTCACTGTATGCATTCCAACATGCTTCAAATGCATGAACTACATTTATTCATGGGATGATGCCCCATGGGGATATGTTGCACTTAAAGTCACCTCAGGCCTCCTAAAAATGATTTTCCTTAACATTTTGCAAATTGACAAGGGTGCTAAATGCACAATATTTACATTAAACCAAAGAGTAATACTGAAGCTTGCATGCAAGGAAGATTTAGGCACTCTTTTTTCTGCCTTTGTATTTGATTCATTAATACAATGTCAGTTTAGTTTCTAATATTGAGGTGTGGTCAGGTCATACTCAGCCACAAGCTGTTTACTAGGCGGATATTTTTTGTACATGAAACTGCTACTACTGTCTGCAGTATAAGCCTCTACTTTCAAAATCAGTTACAAGATCATGTGTGGAGGCTGTTTGCATTATGTATATAACCAACATAAACGTGGGACTAAGTTTTTGTGTCAGATTTTTCCTACTGCTGACTCAACAACTGTGAAGTATTCTTTGCCAGTGTTAATTGTTCTTTGCAGGGCGCTGCCACTCCCTGTATCCCCTCTGCCCGCCACTACTCAGTTGAACATAAAAGTTGCAAGCAGCTGAGCTTGTAGAGGCTTTTGATAAGAATTCTTCAGGCTGGTTCATGTTGTTGTTCCATTATCTGCTAACTGTTAATTTTGTCCAGTCCCTTGTCATTGTGTATTATAGAATGTAGATTAAAACCGCTAGGGGTATCCACAGTGGCTAGCATCTAATTGTCTATCTATGTTGTTAATTCTTGCTAGAGAGTAGACCATTAATATTTTAAAAGGTGTGGACTTCCATCATGTGATCGTTCAGCCTTTTATGCTTATGACTGTACATATGCATAACAGACTATTAAGTGCCAGATCCCAAAATTCTTAAATAAGTAGAAAAGCCTACATCAGTCTTCTGTATTCAGATCTTGTTTTCTTCATGACATTGTGCAAGTTATTTATTCTCCTTGACTAGTTGTTTTTAGAAATTGAGATAAAACCACTCTATGTGTCCTAGAAGGACATCTAACTGAACAGTGTAGTCTTTTGGAACTGTCAGCTGTAGGTTTTAAGTTGATTTCCAAGTTAAAAGTTGCAGCTGTTACAGAAGGTAGACCTTGAGGAGACGACTACCTGACAGCTAAGTAAATACAATAAGTAAATGTATAGTTCAGTCCTATAAATACTAATAAATCATTTGGCTGTTACATCTAGAAAATGTCAAATGTATGTCCAAGATTTAGCAGGGTACTAGAACTGTATTTCAGCAGCTTGGCCATTTTACATCAATCGATGGAAGTGCAGATCCTGAAAACAGATGACTATTTCTTAACTGTCACTTCTTCAGAAAAAAAAATCCATAAACTAGACTGCATTGTGATTTTTGTAATGCTTTCTGCTTTTAATAAGGCATTCATTTAATATGGTTTATCATCAAATTAGTCAACATCGACCATTCTTCTCAGGAGCATATGATAAAATCCAGGACAATAACAGATGAATCACTGATTTACTAGTACTCAGGCTTAGCCATTCTCAGTGTGTTACCTTTAATAAGAGCATAAATTTCCACCACATGTTTTTAATTAAATGTTTACTAAGTAGTTATACTTGTATCAACCCACATGACTTGTAGGTTTTAAAAGGATAACTTAAGTTCCAGAAAGTGCTGCATAGTTTTCAGATTAAAAAAAAAATAAAAAAAATCTTTAAATAAATTTGGACCTATATATGGCTGAAGTATTTTTAGCCTGCAGAGTATTTTCTCTAGGATATCAAGGACAACTTGGTTTAGTCATTAACTTTATTGATTAGGAGAATTGTGAGAAATTTGAAATATAAGTCAATGAAGTAGGTGGGCAGAGTAGGGAAATCTTGGAGTAATAGCATGGCCAGCAGTGTGATATTTACTTTCATTTTGGAAAGGAGAGCTGAAAAGAAATGTAAAAGAACATTTTGTCAGAATGTATTTGGTTTCATTGTTTTCATATCTACTCCAGACGATGAAATGAGGCTTCTTTCTTGGTGCAATTTTCTCAATCCATTTAGACTCAAGAGTGCTGAGTCCCAGTCTGATGGAATAATAACTACTAAGGTTGCTCTCCTTCATGAATCTATCTGTATAGATCTATACACCTGGAGCTACAGGCTGACCTGCAGCAGTATAGAACCTAGATGAGCCTCTCTCCAACTGCAGAGTTTCTGTTTCAGCAGGCAGCTGCAAAGAAAATATGTTATCTGAGCTCAAGGATGCAGTCCCAGCTTATGCTATTTATTTCCTTACGATTTCCTTACGATTCTTTGTTCTCTGGTCAGTAACTCAGAAGAACGTAACGTGCAGAAAAATGTACCTGAAAGACTGCAGTTGTCTAGTCCTGTTTAGAAAATGTGGATCATTTGACTTTACTTACCTTTTTACCGATGAGCTAACCCAGCAGACTTAAACTTGCAGTTTGAACCACAAGCTGTTTCTTTCTGTCATGGTTTTCATGCTATTGTTTGTATTTCTCTAGTAGCTCTGAATTCCTATTGTGTTTAACTCAGAGTCTTGGTAAAAGATAAGTTAGAATGGGTTTAGTATTCTCTAACACATGAATGAGTTTTCAGCCATGCACTTCTCATGGTTGATTTTAAAAATTTTTGTGTGTAAGGTGGCAACTAAAATGCTTTTAGAGTAAATATGTTATTTCAATAGGTAAAATTTATAGTTGCTTGCTCAAGCATCCGTAGACCCAAAGTATAATTGTGTATCAGAGATTCCACAGAAGAATCACTGCTTGATTCTCTAAGCGTGCATCTGTGCTTTATAAACAATTAATGCAGTTCACTGTCTGCTCACCAAAACTCTGTTTACCATTTAATGCAAACTGGAGAAAAGAGCTGTGCCTGTGGGGTGTTCGTATCTCAGGTTCTCAGACCAGCGTTTTTCACAGAGAGGAAAGCATGCACCCTGATTCTAGGTGATATCTCAAAGGTCATTCTAGATCTGTTAATATTTGGTTTTCCTGTCTACCTGAGGAACGCAGGGACATATTTGTACTAACTAATTAAGAGATGCAGTTTATTACTAGGCTTTATGTATCTTTCTCATCCTAGTTTAAAAATGTGCAGTTTCTAGCTACAGAAACAACTCTACTCATTAATCACCACTTTAAAAAAAAAAAGCACAGCCTGCAAAGTAGAATTAAATACACAGCTTGCTTATATTCAAATTGGTTATATAGGAAAGCAATCATTAGGATTATATTGTGATGTAATAACTTGTATTTTACGTTGTATTTTCAGCCTCTACTAATATTTTACTGTTAAATGTTTTTGTTAGTTATTAAAATTTACTCTGAGGCTGGGCAAAATGTCAGAATGTGTATCTGAAAAAAATAATGAGTTGTTAAGAATTTTTGTTTTCAATTCTGACTGCAGAGTTCAAAATAACAGTAATATTCATGGGATAGAAAATTTTTTTTTAAATCAGCTTAGAATTTTCTCTTTTCATCTGGTTTGATTTGAAACTGAACTTACAGGCAAAAGTCACCCTTTTTAAATATTCTTTTGCCTCTCTTTCCTTGTTAAGTAAGGATTCCTGGTTTCATTGCTTAGGAGTTACACATCTTGGAATCTTAAGATGTCTTCCTGCAGCTGAATTGACTGCTGTTCAAGCTATAGAAGGAGGTTGCTGAAGAGTAGAAGCCACAGAAGGAGCAGCAGTGTTATCTACCTGAACAAAAACTCCTCAAAGCCTTTCTGATAGCTCAGTCTGAACTGAATTCATGTCCCATATGTATTATCACTACTGACGGGAGGGATTTCATTAGACTAATTTCTAAAAGCTGTAAATGAACAACTGATGTTCAAGTACTAACAACCAATTTCACCAGTAACTTGCAAGCCCATAAAAAAGTTTGGTTTGGTAAAATATGTAGCATTGTAGAAAACCTTAAGACAAAAAAAAAAAACTACCAAGAAAAAAAAAAAGATTTTTTTGTCAAGAAATACTGATGAAGAGTCCATGAGAGAAAGTCTTGCCACTGTATTATGGCCTTAAATCTTCCTGGCATGCACAGGAAAAAGTACCCTTAAATACAGTGTGAGAGAAAATTTCCTGGCTATTATTTCTATTTCTGATATTCAGAAGTAAAGCTGTTTGCACTGAACTGACTTCACTATTTCCCTTCTCTTCCCTTCCTCTTTCCTTCTCTTCATTTCACTTGTACATAGAGGGAAATAAAGTAAAATTCACTCTGGTTTAAGCAAAATGAGGCCAAATTTAGCACAATTGTTTTGTGATATCAACCCTCATTTTCCTTTATGATAAGTGAATATTTTGAATTAAATTTTTATGGTAAAACTGAAAGATATTCACACTAATATTGACAGAAGTGCACATTATGAATCATTTTCTTGAATATGTATTAATTATATGTAATGATTCAGTAGAATTCTTTTTTATATCATATAGTTAGGTAAAAGCTTAATTTTTTTTTTAATCTGGAAGAACAAGCTTATTATTGCTACTGCAGCATGGTGGCAAACATAAATGATGAAGGGGGATGATAATCCCCAGTATACATCTGTGATTTGCAGATTGCTTGGTCACTAAGATCTATAATATTTTACAGAGAAAAAAACCCAAATTCTGTTTTTCCCTGTCATGACCTGTAACAGATCATTCAATTTTTTTCTGTTACAGGGAAGCAAGAGGGAAATTATTCTTACAGCCCACAACGGGGGAAAAAATGCCTTCAATATTGGGTGGTGGTGCAGGATGCAATCGTGGTGTGCTGTTTCTCAGTGAACAATGTGTTGAACAGGTGGTGTAAAAGACAGGGTATGGTCTTTTTGTCTTGAACCACATATCTTACTAAGTCAAGAAAGGAAAATTGGAAGTGAATCTTGGTCCCTAATGTAAAGATAAATAACTTACTTGGTGAAAAGTATGCACTTCACATGTCTGTATCTTAAGTACTTCATAGTTTATATTATAGTAGCTGTGTAGTCTGGCAAAATAATTCAATGAAGCCTCAGGCTTTGGAAAAGAGAAGTACTTGGCTTAGGTGCCGTGTCACAGACAATTATTTGGGATAGGAGTTGGAAAAGAGGAAAGGTATAGGCATGCAGTGGCAAATGGCATCGCAGAACGTGAACTACTTCTCAGTGTGTGTATTCACCAGTGGCAATACAGTTTAGTGGATTGTCTAATTAGGTGTAATCAACTGCCTGTAGATGAGCATAGCACTCAGTCTGCATTTATTGGAGCACTAACAAATAATCCTTCACAATTTCTATTACCATAAGCTCATAGAAATTATACGTTATTTCACAAGTCACCTTCATTACATTCATAAGGCTCCTCTATGCCATTTCAAATAACTGTAGTCTGTAGTCTGAGAATGCTGACCGTGGGTTTTGGTCAAACTGTCACCCGATGGGCTGTGCTTACTGCTAGTACAAAAACTGAGTTAGTGAAGCTAATTATTTTTTCTTTAAATTTAGGAAGAACTTTCAAAAAATCTACTGTCTGAACTCATAGTTTCTGCAAAAAAACTTCTAACACTTGAGGGGAGCCAGTCTTGCACACCTAAACTTTCTGCTGCAGTAATCTTGTTCCAACTCTGCAATTTCTATATAACCGACTACCTAAAAATGGAAAATGGGAAGTGGAAGAAACTGTGTTCTTTTATACAAGTATTTTTGTGTTGCCAGAATATGCATTGGCATTCTAAGGAAAAATGATAGCAGAAATTCTTTGTAGCACAGTTATGTCACCTGGAGCAAAGACGTAAAGCATTGAAAGTAAACAAGATGGAAGTGGGGAAGGTTGTTACAGACAGTGGTAGTGAATGACCAGCAGTGTGTGACAGGTAACGCCTTTGGCCTGTAGGTTCTAGTTTTTGCTGGCCATACTCCATGGTATTGATGGCATCAATTAGCATAATTTATCTCAGTGGGAGATGCCTTTGAGGTAAGCCAAAGCTGCGACGCAACTAGTATGTCAGGGCTGGCAGCTGTGTCCTGAGATCATCTTTGCAGCACAGCTGTTCAGAAAAATATTTTAATATCCCTGAAGGTTTGAATATTCATGTTTATATCAAGTAAAGTTGTTTTGCTTGTGAGTGAGGCAAGAATGCAGGACTTCATCTGTGATGCTGTTGCTTCTCTGCACATACTGCCTTTTCTCTGCAGTGCCATTATTATTTGCAGTGAGATACAAGTGGAAAAAATAGCCTCTTTGCGTGTCTGTTGGAAAACACTCTGAAACAGCATCAGAACCCTGATGGTTATTCGTGTGAATAAACAACTTGTTAAAACATCTTTTTAGAAGGGCAGCAAATAGTCTTTGAAACTTGTTTGTGGCATCGTTCCAGTTGTCATACATCTCTAAAGAGCCATGCATTTGGCAGCTCCCCAGGCCAGTTTCCACAGGCCGTATTTAGACAATGGTGGTTATACCACATTGCATAACTGCATCTCAAGAGTACCTTTGATGAAAGTATATATATCTGCTGGGCAGTGTTCACGTCTTCACATCACATCTCACAAGGTAGTTTCCCAAGGGTGCAACTAGCATATCAGAAAAGAGAGCCACCGGATTAATTGTATGCGTGACATTCTGTCATCTTTGGAGTCTCTAGGAAAAGATAGTCCTAGTACTTTCTGAAAAAACACAACAGATCTTCTTTCCAAACATTTCTATGTAAGCCCTTATGAAGAAAGTGGATTTGGATGTAAAAGGCTATTCAAAATTGCAGGCCAGATCGCAGCTGATGCTGTGACAGAGAAGATATTCAGAGTCTTCCCTGAACTTTGCAAGGCCTGCTTCCTTCTCTGGAATACTTCAGAATAGGGTGACACACAAAGACTTTATCTTTGGACTACTGTCATGTGAATTTGGTATTGCATGTTGAGACTAAGTTGCCAAGAAACTCATGCTGTCTTTCATAGGCTAGAGACATGTGTTCCCTGAGCCCCATGTTCTTCCAGAACGAGAATCAGAATCCGTGTTTTGTGTTAGCCTCTGTTACCTTCTGTCATCTCAGATGCCACCAAGGAAAAAAGAAGGAAGCCTGATAACCAGCATGTTTCAGCTGTCACAAATAATTGTCTTGCCGCTAGCAAGGTAGCTTCATCAATTGGTGATGCAAGATAACATCCTCATCCTGTTGTCAACTTTTAGAGCCTTTGATCTTAACAAGTCTCTGGTGGTCTTCTCCTCCTTCTCTTTGTTTTGCAAACACAATTTGTTAATACAGTGAGAGGAAGAAGGGGCTGAATTGTCTGGGGGAAGGATAGCAAGAAAGTTGATTATTCCAAAATAATTTAAAATAAAAGTTTAAATAATACACATTATATGTTTCATTAAGACTTACCAGAAACGTGATTTTTTAAAAGTCACTTTGTTTTCTAGAAAGCAAATCAGTGCAAACTTCCATATTTCTGTTTAAATAGATTGCTTTCCCTGGTGCCTTCTCGGTTTTTTTTGGACACAACCTGGTACAAGGATTAATCCCTAGAGCAGTATAAGAAAATTGAAATTGATTTTCATCACGGCAGTAAATGGCATTCCTAGTAGGATGGGCTTGCAGGATGACTTCCTGCGATTGCAGGTGAACAGCAACAAGTGCATGGAGCATACTTTTGAGCCTTCGATATCTGTAATTATGGGAGTTCTGTTTTATTTAAATAGTGGTAAGACTAAATGGTTTTGTAGGAACATCTTACAGTGCAGGTGAACTGCTATGTCCTACAGAGGCATTGTGCAGAGGTGGTTTCCTAGCTGAGTGATACCATTTCTGAAGAGTTGCCAGAAATGTTCAATGTACTTTCTTATGAAAGTACCAGCAGGATCACAAGTGAGTTTGTATATTAAAGAGTATTGGGGAGCACTTTTGCTAGAGAGGATTAAACATTAATAATCCCTTTGAGAAACTATCATTTGGAGATGCATACTGTGGAGAAAAATTCAGCTTTGACATTTGATTTCAGGCTTCCCATACTTTATTGGACTAATGATATAAACTAGTTCCAACCTTACCAATTATTATTTTGGCTTCTTTGGGAAGTAAAATATATTGTGATTACCATAAACAAATGTTAAATATAATTTGATTTTTTTTCAAGAAATGTCATGGCACCTAAATTCTATCTACATTACTGGGTAATTAGGAGAATAGAAAATTAAATTACAGAAACCAACCTGAGACATACTTAGCTTCAATATTTTAATCTTGATTGTACTATAATGTGTTTGGTAAAACTGTATGTTCAAATAACATTAGTAAATGGAAATATTGGTATATTATATTTATAGCTCTCCTGTCTTGAGTAACATTTTGCTCATGCTGTCCTGAGAGTGTTGTTATAAAAAAAAAAGAGATAAAAATATTTTGGAGTTACGCTGCTTTGTACTGTCCTATGGCATCATTGTGTACAAGTAGAGGCAGAAATTGAAGTATAGAAGTAGCAATATTGTGTTATATTATGCTACATGCTACCTTATGTTTTGTTATATAATGTTATTTTTACCATTTTTTCATCAAGGCTCTTAGTATTTACATATGGAATAATAGAATTCTAGAATCATCGAATAGTTTGTGTTGGAAGGGACCTTTAAAGATCATCTAGTCCAATTCCCCTGCAATGACCAGGAACATCTTCAACAAGACCAGGTTCCAACCTGACCTTGAAAGTTTCCAGGGATGGGGCATTTACCACCTCTCTGGGTAAGCTGTTCCAGAGTTTCACCACCCTCAGTGTAAAACATTTTCTCTTTATAGCTAACCTGAATTTACCCTCCATTAGTTTAAAACCATTACCCCTTGTCCTGTTGCAACACACCCTGCTAAAAGGTTTGTCCCCATCTTTCCTGTAGTCCCACTTTAAGTACTAAAAGGCTGCTATAAGGCTATGTAAGCGTTGGTCCCAGTATGGACCCTTGAGGACGCCACTTGTCACTGATCTCTATCTTGACATTGTGTCATTGACCAATTCCCTCTGGATACAACCATCCAACCAATTCCTCATCTACCTAGCAGTCCAGCCATGAAATCCATACCTCTCCAATTTAGAGAAAAGGATGTTGTGGGGGACTGACAAAGGCCTTAGGGTAGTACAGATAGATGACATCCATAGCCATTCGCTTGTCCACTGATGTAGTCACTCCATCATACAAGGCTATTAGATTGGTCAGGCAGGACTCGCCCTTGCTGAAGCCACACTGGCTGTCTTGAATCATGTCCCTGTCCTCCATATGCCTTTGCATAGCTTCTACGAGGATCTGATCCATGATATAGATAGCTATTGATTTCTTGTTGCTGTCAAAGTGGGACATAATTAACAAAATTCAGGTTGGATTCCAGTGTGGCCGGTGTTAAGAAATGGAGGTGTTTTGTCCCCAGGTAGTGGTTTCTTCCAGTGCAGCAAAACCAGGCGACCTGTCCTCTCCTTCATAGTGCCTGGTGCCCCCTGTGTTCTATTGGAACAGACGTTGACTTGAAACAGGCAGCTCTCTGTGTGTCATCTTATACGCCAGATGCCAAAGATAGCTCTAGGTGCCTGAGCACGCTCAGGTGACACGTGATTTGTAGCACTCCAGGGGCCTCACTCACTGACAGCTACTGGGTTTTTCATTGCCTGACAAGAACATGATTAATTCAGGCAATGCATTTATTACTGGCAAGTTGAGGAGGAGTAAAATCCTTCTGTATCCATCAGCATATGTTTTGTTGGAAGTCTGAAAATGACTGCATATAGATGATAGTGGTTAGAGATAGCGATCCTTTTTAGGTACTGCGGTGCCATAGTTCCTGTGTCATGCAGGATTCAAAACAGTAAACGCAGCCTTTAGGAACTGGAGTATCAGGGTTTTTTTAAGGGTAGGTTTGACTGTGTGATGGCCTTTTCAACTGCTGAATGGTATGGGGTACACTTTGTTTATTTCTTTGACTACCTTTTCAGTAATTGTTATATTTTTGGAGAACAAAGAAGGAGCATACAGCAAAATTCTAACGAGTGCCTTGCTCGCCTTTCGAAGGCAGTGAACAGCAGCCAGCAGCATGCCTATTCTCATGCTGCCGCTGGGATTGCTGTCCTCAATCTCTCACCCTTCATTAGAGCATTGACATATTAGACTTTTTGCTGCCTTGGTGAATCACAGCTCTTTGAATGAGAGCGTGGTGGGCAAAGTGTGCGTGTGAGCTGCTCAGCTATTGCACTGGTAGCATCTTCCATATCCCAGAAGACTGGGTGGGCAGAGTAAAGCACAAATAAGTGACTGTGGAGGAGGCTGGTCCTCTGCAAAAATAGCCAGTGCAACAACAGCATGTACAGGCAGTATGATCAAGGTCAAGCTTGATCCCTGGGAATGAGCAGGTTTTTGGTGTGTTTTATGTTTTTGTGTTTCTCCCATTGATTAAGATGGTTCCAGTTAACTGGAAAGGGTTACTTGACAAGGTTTTGTCCCCTTCTGAGTTATCATTTTTTCATAAGTATCTTGCACACCGTGGGAAGAATCACCAGAATAAAAATGGTTCAGTAAAAAAAAAGGAGCAAGGCTTCTTTTTACAGTCTTTCAAATATACAATTTCTCACTTGAAACTCCATATGAAACTTTTCTGTTTGCTCCCTCACCTTTCTTTGCCTCACCTCTCCTTGCCTCACCCTGAAGGTCTCTCTGCTTTTAGCTCAGGTTCTTGTGTTTTTCTTGACAAATTTTGGGTACTGATAGGGGGAGAAAATGCTTCACAGTACAAGAACTATCATCAGAACTTTGCATCAGAAGCGAGCAAGGTTTTTAATGAGGCCAGTAGAAAGCAGATGTGCTGTCAAGAAGAGAAAATACTTTTTCATGCGTACTGTATCTAGTGAGCCAGAATTTTATAAAATGGGTCTTAATTTACACCACCAGGACAGCAAAAACCCGTTATGTTTTCTCGAAACTTTATCCTCTGAATTGCTGACATATTAAACACAAAACAAAAAGCAGAGGGTAAATTCTTTTACAAATTGATAATTAGGATACAAACAGATTAATATGGTCAGTCAGAATTCTTAGATTCAATTTTGACCCTTAAAGGGATTGTAAAGTGTTTTAAAATACTAACTAAAAATAGCTAATTGAAGAATAAACATAAACATAAATTTTCCTCTAGAAAGAAGAAAACCAGCATTCTGCCACTTAGAAAATCTTTCCTTTTCTTCTTATTTCCCCATTCAATGTACCAAAACAAGAAGAAAACATCTGTCAGGCTTGTGGTGTCTTTTTAAGGACATGGGTTTATATTACTCACCATGCATGTTATGTAGCCCCAGTAAAGGGCAAAATCACTTGGCAGAGTAGAACGGCACTGGCCACAGGGAAGAAATGGGGAGCAGGCATTAGCTGCATATGCATGTTCATTCATGCTTCAAAGCAGAATAAGAAACAGTGGACCCATACTAGAATTCAGTTCATTAGGATTGTTTTGGGGAAGCATGTGTGTGTGTGTGTTTTCACCATGTGGATTTATTGAGTAATTGTATGGGGCAATTTTTAGATGTTCCTGAAGCTAAACTTGATAAGAAACTGTACTGTCACACGGAAAAGAAGAAAGCTTTATCTGCTGAAGTACTTAACTGTAGCTTGGAGCAGAGCAACTATTGTGTATATATTTGTTATGTAAAATAAAGAGGAAAACTAAGAAATCTTTAAAATTAGGAAAGATGCTGAATTCTTTGAAAAAGTTCTTTGAATTCTAGGACCCTTAGCCAGGACAGGGTAGGGGATGAGAAGGAAAAGGACAATTGAAAGTTGGTAGTGAGACGAGCAATTGTGATCTGTAAAGATTCATGAAGTCCTACTGTATACAAACAATCTTACTCATTGTGAAAGAGGTGTCTTTAAAAAGTAATTTGTATAAATTGGATTTCTACACAGCTGCATCTATGGACTACTAAGTTATTTACAAGAGCAGTTTGCTTCTTCCCTCTTTCCAAGTTTGACATAAATTTTGTCAAATTGAAAAATCATCTTTCTTTCCCCGTCCTTCCCCTTTTTGTTTTATCATGGTGGTGAAAGTCTATTGCAAGTGCATATTTCTTATCTTATCTTTCTGTTTTCATATTTACTGGAATATCATATTATCTCCAGTGGCATAATCTATGTATCCTTAATGTAGATGCGTTTAACTCATTAGTGTGTTGCAGTGGGGGAACCTACTATGTTTATGTTAATAGAAATTAAAAAGTCCAATCTTGCTGTCTCTGATTGATAAGAGTTCTTTCTGTGTGTTTGAGCACACATTTGTCAAAGTTTTTTTTGGCAATGAGGACAGTTCTTGAAAGTATTCACTAGCATAAACTCTAAAATAATAGCAAGGAAACAGTAACTTTGGACAAAATCTGTGTTATCTTAAGATTTACTTCCTTAACATGTCTACCACTGTTCAAAACTACTCTCTGTCATGTCCAGAGCAACAAATTTGTATCAAACATGCAACCTGAACAGCAGGACTACAGTTTGTGGGGCTAGGTGGTAGCCCATGTGTGATATGGTGCACAGGGAATGGCACAGGTTATATGATGTTTTTACAAGGTTGCGTTGAGGATGCTCCCCTCAGTAAAGTTGCAGCCCTTATCAGACTCTGTATTTCCTCATATACTGAATATTATGTACTGTTACTCATATCTCTGAAATAGTGAGGCAATATGTACCAGGGAGGGAGATCTGTGCCATGAGAATCTTCATACAGATATGCAGATACAGGGGAGCCCGAATATGTGTATACACGTTTATACACAAGATGAGCAAATACCCATGCTCCAGTTGTCAGTATGAGACCTAGACCAAGAGTTTGTGTGACAGCATGTTAATTGCAAGTTATAAGTAGCTGATAATGAGATATTTCACTGGAAATATTTATGCAACTTTGGTTTAGTAGTCATGCCTGCTATTTTATACACTCTATATTGAATTATGCGTCAAATATAAATCTGCCAAAGCTAATATAATTGGAATTGCAAAGGCTAGTGAATCATTTGGAACTACCAATGCATGCATACGCCATTCTTGGTGGAGAGACAAGGAAGATCCTGGGTGGCAATGATGTGTAAGAAATTAGAGAGCTAGTACCTGGCTTCAGTTCTAAAAAAAAATAAAATGTTCCTTAGTATGAAACATTTTATAGAGATGATTTTGAGAGATAAAGCCTTTAACAGGACAATATGTGCACATCTACTTGAAGGAGCGGAATGAAAAGAATATTCACTTTACAGTATGGTAAGACCAAGACAATTTTCCTGAATTTCTAGATCAATGATAAATGTCAGTAAAATGCATAAAAATATTTGCATTTATTTATGTGTAACATTGCTGTTGTACAAGGCTTCTTTAGTCAAGCATCAGTTGAATTTAAAACAGCTTGATCTCCTTCAACAAGTTTTACCTGCAGTCATTTGTAAATACAGTAATTTGTGTCTGAGTAATGAAATGGCTCTAGAAATGCTGAAGACTCTTCACACCAGTTCTGAGAAATCATGTCCCTGTCTGCCAGGTTGGCTTTGAAGGGTAGGGTATAAGCCTTTTGTTACCATAAGCATCTTTTCACGCTTGGGGTATAGTTCCAATTGATACCACTCCCAGTGATGACTATCTTGCTTTACCGTTTCTAAATGAGTATGGGAAAGAAATGAAATTTATGAACACGTTTTCCTGTGCAGTGCAAGTTAGGTACAGCATCTTCATACTGCATTCAGAATACAAGACTCCAGTGCTCAAAGAAGAAGTCCCTCTGTTTGGGGGGAGCAGGAAGGGAGAGCTTGGATTTTCACTGCATTGCCTGCTAAGGTTTATGATGTAAAATACATGAGTGTATGCACAGACACATACCTGTAAAGTATGTGTAGCTTTTTCTGTTTCCTTCAATATATGGTTTAAATGTGGTGTGCAAAAATGTCAGCTAAGTGATTGTTTACCCCATATAAATAATGTTTTGTTAAAAACAGCTGTTGGTTAAAACTTGGATTGAATCTTCACTTTGTGCTAACAAAGCATTTGCTGTCACACAGTTTACAGTACTGCTGACTAGGAGCTCAGCAGTGTCGAACAGTTTTTTTTCTGTAGTTTTCCTAAGCCCAGTAAATGTTTGAGGGTGAGGAAGTTGAGCTCCTGCACAGCTGAGCTTCTGAACAGCCTTTCTGAACAGAGCTGTATGCACACACAGAGACAGATCCAGTAGTCTCAGCAGGTGGGTTGCAGGGTCTGCAAGCATCCTGTTGTGTGTCTTTTAGTGAAAAACAATAATGCCATAGAGATACCTACCTAAACTGAGAATGTAATAACGTAAAAATAGCTGGGTAAAGCTAGTTAGCTGGATTTTCTGAAATGGGACCATATGCGGGTCACATTGCCTAAAGATACAATGGATGATTTGGTTTTCTGTTAGAGAGGATGCCTGGGTTTTGTCTGTCTGGTTTTGGTTTTTTTTTTAAAACCACAGTTCCAAAAGTAATTGATACCATTTTTCTTATGCAATTGATAGGTTTCCGATCTCAGCACCTTGGAAGATTATGATGCTGATTTAGAAGCTTAATTAACATTTAATTTCCAGTGCTTCTGCCCAACACGGCAGTTACTAAACTTGTGATCATGTGCAGTTTGGCTTGAAGATAATAGAGAAGCAGTGGCATTATTCTGCCTTTCTCATCTTGCCCTTGAAACCCCAAGTACGTTAAAAATATGTAAAGAAACAAGCTTTCATAAAAACTGAATAGCCAAGATATTTGTGGCATCCTGTGAAAAATATGGGCACTATGCCTGGGTCCTTCATGTACATTTTTTGTGCAGCTTTATGATGATTAGAGTATCTCTAAGCCTAATGTGAAATATTACTGAAGAATAATTACATTTTCTTGCTCAAATGCACAGCCGTTTATAATAGTTATTATAGTTTCTGAATGTGTTTATTACAGAGAATTTGCTGAGGAAAAAAAAATAATTACTTGGCTCCATGGTGTTTCTGATTCAAGAAAAGCAGTAACAACCTACTGTTGGGTTTATTGTACTCTTCATTAGAGCAGCTGGTATTGGCCATTCTCAGAGTAAAGGTATGAACCATTGTTCTGACACAATACAATAATTCCTGCTTTCCTGTGATACCATCTGGTTCTACCTCTGTTCTCAGTATTTTTATCATTGGTGAGAAATAGTGTAATAATCACAAAAATTCACAAAAGCTCTGAGTTTCTATGTAAGTTCCAAATAATTAGATTTATTTGTTTTAATTCAGTTAATTTAATACAGGAGACTAAACTTAACTTTTAGCCTTGTCTCCAACACAAAATTAAGAACATTGAAGGACTGACTCTCAATAGGATAGCATGGGATGGTCTAGCAGAAACTTAATGCAATTCAGGGATTTGGTGTTTGTTGGTGGTTTTTTCTTGTTATTTTTTTACTTTGAATAAAAACTTTATGTGAACATTCGACTTTAGAAGTACACTTGATATTGTCTCCAGTGCTTTGCATCAAATAGTCATGGAGTACTTTTTGACAGCTGTACCAGAAATAAGTACAGAGTTGAGTTAGGTTAATGGGGGCCCACTTCAAGCTGGATTTAGACATACCTTAAATCAAAAGAGATACAAATGTAAATTGTCCATTCACAACTTGATAGAATGGTACGAATTTTTGATTACAAAATAGAATAATTAAATTCCTCACTCATACTGCAAATGCAGCCCCTAATCTCACAGTCTTGCAGGAATGTGTCAAGGCTATTTGCTTTTTCCAGCACTGGTCAGAAACTATCTGAAATTGCTGTAGTTAAAATACTGCTAATGACTAGCTCGATTATCTTCAAAAGGATTTTGCTATGTCACAGTTTAACATTTTAAGACTGCCCTGGTCATCAAATGAGTTCCTCTTCCTTGTCCCTCAGTGTTTTTTTCCTTCCCAGATATATCAGGGAACATTTCATAGTTTCAAGGGCATTACTGGCAGAAAGTACATAATAATAATAATAATTGCAAAACTCTCCAGGTACACATCAAAGTCCTGAAGAGATCAGCCTTAACTGGCATTGTATATTCAGATAGAGCTCTGCAAGCAGCAGGATGCTTGGCTTTACTACTGCTGCCAGAAAGCTGGGACAGTCTGCTGCTAATGGGTTGCCTGTCAACAGTGCTGTGCACTTGTGGAAGCTGCTGGACATTTCATTTTATGTTTTACCTAAGGTTTTGGGGCATGTCCTAGTGAGTCTTGACAAAGTATCATGATAGTTGAAAGAAACTACAGAAACAGTCCTCTGAGCATTAAGATGGCAAAAACTATTAAGACCGTAAACAAATCAACATTGATAGATGTACACACTTGGGAGTTTTATGACGAAAGTCATATTCTAGCATGAAAGTTAAAGTTTTGCATACATTCAAAATGTACAGACCTGGTTTGCAATTCTGATTGTTATTGAGGCAACTGAATAGTCCTCTCTAAATAATAATTTAGACACTGGTTGTTACTGAAGATGAGAGATGGTCTCAAGTGAATTAGTTGACCCAAATTTTCAAAGAAGGAAAGCTGAATCATGCTGGTGTCTAGATGTTGACTGTTCTAAAATTATTCACCCTGGAAGTTTAGGTTGTCACCTCCTCTTGGAGCATGAAAGAATGCAACTAAAGAAAAACTGGGCTGGAGGGTTTGCAAAGGTACTTCTTTAGAATGGTACCTGAAACTTTGTCTCCAGGAGCCTGGACAGATGTGACTAGCCAGCTGGAGCTGAGTGATACCAGTGGTGTTCAGCTGCTGATTTCTGCAAATTTTAAAATCTTGTAAGGGACTCTTACGTAATCCTTCATTTTTGGAAAACTGGTATGTCATTGTTTTGTGCAATATTAACTTCCTCTGATTATGTTTTGTTTGAAAAACTAAGTCTGGTATAGCTTGGTGTACCCTTGAGAAAAAGAGAATCAGTCTACAGATAATTTTGTAAATTGTGTGAGAACTTTCAGATTTCACAGTAAACTGTAGAGGCATATTAATGCCTCCAAAACCCACATAATTTATTACATAAAAGTACTGCTTTCTGATTTTTCTGATGGCTCCAGATGACTGAGAATTGGTATTTTCATTACCACTTCTCATCTTATTTCCTAACATTTACTAAAAGATAAATTTGGATCTACTAAAACTAGTGTTTAAATGTGTTCAGCCCTCTAGTGTCACTTGTCATTTGCATGTTTCTTATAGGAGTTTTAGTCTCTGTGAAAAAAAAAAAAAAGTCTTATAAAACCCCTTATTTCTTTGCTTCTATAACCAACTCTTTACTTTTACAGTGCTGATTAAGCAAATTTCTTTCAGATTGGCTTCAGCAATTATAGTGCAAATATTTATTATATGGAGAGTTCCCCCAACTTCTAATCAGCTTATTAGAGGTAGTGAAATTAAGAGAGTATGAAAAACCAAGCCCACTTCCGTGGACAGGAGGTGACTTAGGAAGGAGCTTAGTTTCAGAAAAAGAACATGCAAGAAGTTTGAAAGAAAGGAAAAACAAGAAAAGAAGGGATCATTCAAGGCACTGTTTAAATAAGTCTTGTGCTCTTTTGATCAACATGCACCACTTAAAATATAGATACAGTAAGGGGAGAAATGAGGAAAACCCAAGCACGGAGCACAAAAATAATTAAATCTTAGGAAA
>JAOXJM010000019.1:67694004-67711950 GCA_026413425.1 Tringa solitaria
GACCTGGGTCTGTTTAGCCTGGAGAAGACTGAGAGGGGATCTCACCAATGCTTATAATTTTCTAAACGTTGGGTGTCAAGAGGATGGGGTCAGGCTCTTCTTGGTGGTGCCCAGTGACAGGACAAAGGGCAATGATCACAAGCTTGAACACAGGAAGTTCCATCCCAATATCAGGAAAAACTTCTTTCCTTTGTGGGTAATGAAGCACTGGAACAGACTACCCAGGAATGTTGTGGAGTCTCCTCTGGAGACATTCAAAACCTGCCTAGATGTGTTCCAGTTCAGCCTACCTTGGGAGGGGGGTTGCAGTAGGTGGTCTCTGAAGGTCCCTTTCAGCCACTACAATTCTGTGATTCTGTGATTCCAGGATGGGTCCTCCACAACTTTTTGGGCAACCCGTTCCAGTATCTCACTACCCTCACCCTAGAGAATTTCTTGCTAATAGCTAATCTAAATCTACCCTCTTTCACTTTAAAAATGTTACCCTCATCCTATCACTACAGTCCCTGATGAAGGGTCCCTCCCCACCTCTCCTATAGGCACCCTCTAAGTACTGGAAGGCTCCTACGAGGCTTCCACGGAGCCTTCCTTTCTCCTGACTGAAGAACCCCAACTCTCTCAGCCTGTCCTCACAGTAGAGGTGCTCCAGCCCTATAATCATCTTCGTGGCCCTCCTCTGGAATAGCTCCAACAGGTCATGAAATCATGATTTGTAAATAGGATTAGGCATGAAAACATGATTTGTTTTCAGTATGTTCATTTGGATAATGTAATCTTCTGTACATTTGCAGACCAATCCAAGTATTAGCAAGCAGTCCAAGTATTTTTTACTTGTGACTAACCAGAAGTGAACAGCTTTAAGGGTAGAAATCCTTTGCTTTCTCACCAAGAAGCTCTGAGTGATTCCAGGTGCACCTAGATGCTTGGATTTCCCAAATTCTACCAAATTAAACTCCATTTGTTGGTACTGTAGGTGACATCAGGAGAAGCTGCAAGTATCAGAATGCAGCAATAGGAGTGGTCTGCTTGTGCTTTTGCAGCTGGGTTCATCAATCTCTGTGCTCACCATCTGGTCCTGATTTTTATCTAACCATGAGCCCAGTTACTGCTCTCTGTGTTTGCTTTTATGGGCAGCTTCCCTCAACCATGATCCTGCAGCTGGAATTGGTAGATATCTTTATACTGAGGAGTCACAGTCATCTTCTCCTAAGTTAATAGTAAAACTATGGGAGTGATCCTTAATTTTGAACTTTGGACAGCATTTTTTCTTTACCTTTGATCTTTGTTGCAAGTGTTTGAGAAGTTGCTTTTAAACCCATTTTTTTAAAGATTGGTCAACTCTAAGCTGGTTTGAACTCATGGAGACTAATTTTAAACCAAAAAAGTTTCCATAAATCTAGATTAAAGTATTTCAAAATGACTGCAGTTATTTTGAACCTTTTAATTGCTTGTATGGTCTCTGTTACCTAATTATATTGCATTAGATAATTTGCGATTTCCTTATTTTGCCTAAATACATCAAAAGATGAATTACTGGAGAATATTGCCTGTGAGTATAATGAATTCATGAGCACTATGAGTGGTTAATAGATTTTTTAAGTCACACAGAGAAAACCCAGAATTTATTTCTACACCTCATTGGTTATCCTTGCTAAGACAGCAGTTCCCATACTTTTTTTTTTTCCTTTTGTCAGCTAAACTAGTAACAGAAGTACTTTCCTTCCTCATATATTAAAATATTATTTTACATGGACTTATTTATTATCGAAATGAAAATAGATGCTTGGTGCATACATGTTTTTTACATCCTGTGTGGTTTTATATTATGTCATCCTTTCTTGTTTGCAAAACTGCCGGGAATCTTACCGAAACTTCGAAATCCATTTTAAGTGGAGGTACAGAATGAGGTACAGAAAAATGCATATACACATGCTTCCTGAAAAGAAAATATTGTGATGGGTGACAGAGTCATTTAATAGATCTAATGAATGAGATTAAAACAAGCAAATGGGCTTTATAGCAAGCATCTGTGCTTATAATTTGTTGATCTTACCCATATTACTGCCCATCATTTGGCTGCTGATGGTCAGTAAGCCACTCCTACAGCAAGATAAAATGGATTGGTAGAGAAGTTTCCATGTTTTTCATTGTAGACCCAAAACTTGAGTTACCAAACTTTTTTTTAACAATGGCTACATGTGAGAAGAATTAATGTCACTAGCCCTGAGAACTTATGATACCCTTGTGTCTATTGTGGTATTCCACAGAGAAGTTATGGATGCCCCATCCCTGGAAGTGTTCAAGGCCAGGCTGGATGGGGCTTTGAGCAACCTGCTCTAGTGGGAGGTGTCCCTGCCTGCGGCAGGGGGGTGAAACTCAGTTCCAACCTGAACCATTCTATGATTCTATGATATGTTACGTAGAGGGCTGTTGTGTGGACTTCACGGCCAGATGCACCAAAGAAAAATAAGTGTGTAAAAGCACAATTAGATTGCTGGTAAAATGTATGAGAGAGATATTTTTTTCTGCCTTATTATGAAACTCCTCCAAGTCCTCACTCATGCCAGCTACAGTGCAGGATTAGAGGACTGACTATTGCTGCATTAGTTCTCAGTTGTGCTTTGCTCTCATCTGGGCATAGAGTAAGGTGTGTTTTGCTGTTGGCAGTTCCTGAAAACCTAGTGGGAAAAGGCTCAGAGGAAGTGGTGTATAAAGAGAAAAAGAAGACTCCAAATGTATTCTTTTGAAACATTGTGCATATGATTGGGATGAAGATGCATTTGAAACAGCTCATTGGTCAGTCAGTCAGACACTGTGATTTCTAGCTATTGCTCTTTTCAAAAAATTATTATGGATGTTATGAAGCAAAATATTAACAATAATTGTTGCTTTAAAAAAAAAAAAAACAAAACCACTTTGTATGTTGATTCATATTGAATCAAGGGAAAAAGGATGGAAGTTTGAAGAAATATTTTGTGGTTTTGCCTTGATGATTCCCTCTGTTCAAAACTTAATAGGTCAGTTCTTGATAATATTAAGCAAGAGTTTGTTAGACTAGTGAATATTTTAACAGGAAAAAGCAAAACAACAATTTTCTCTGTGAGCACATGTTTCAGTGTTATTCTCTCCGGTGATCTTCATAGAAGTAGATTGGACTTCATAAGGTACTGGGACTAGAGCTATGAAGTGACCATTCTGTACATATACATTTTCATTAGTCTAGAAAGACCTTTTCTTTCATATTTATTTAGATGTGAGAATGTGGATACTTCATATTTAGCATGTTGCTAAATACAGGGTAAGGCCAATGAGCTATAATACTCAGAGGGACAGCCGCTGTTCTGAGGATACATTTGGCTTTTGAGGGACAATGGCCTTTAGAAAAAAAGCAAGTCCTGTTAATTCCAGCTCCCCATTCATTTTGATGGATGTTCTTGTGAAATGGATGTTCTTGTCGAATGAATGTGTTAGATACAACCCCAGAGAACAAGCATTTTGAATGACTGGAAAATGAACGGCTATAAATACACTCCATCATTAAGCAGTTGTTAAATCTCCATCATAATCTGTTTTAGTCCATGATTTCAAGTAAACAGGGGTGCTTTTCTTAACCTTTAACTGTTTAATTCGAATTGGTTCTGTCTCAGTTGTTTGACAGCAAAAGTTAACTTTCTCATATGCAAGTACTAAATTAGATTCTGTATTCATAGAACACGAGTGAATGCTTAATATTTTTTAGGCATATAATTTAAATGCAAATGACTCCTAGGCTTTAAATGAATCATGTGCTTTACTAAATAAGTACCAAAACAGTGAGCAGGGGCATCAGAGGTGGGAGGAAGCTGTTCTGTTATAAGCATATGTTAGGTTTGTCTTCATTTCATGGTCTTAGGGCTGGCTAATATGGTGTACTACATTGTGAAATAATAAATTTTAATTGTTTTGTTTACAGCATAGCAAAATTGTGACTTAACCATAATTTATGTAAAACTTGTAAGTGGCAAGCGGATGTGGACAGTAGGTAGACTATATTGATTGTATTTCTAGATCTAAAAAACAGCATTCAATTAAATGAAAATTAAATTTTCAAGAAATATGATGATTGTTTATAGAAATGTGATTAACTCATTGCTTGTAATACCTACCACTGGGAAAACACACTTGTAATACAATTATAGCAAATGAAGCTAAATTATTGTGTATTTAAAGGTTTAGAAGCATTGTGTGTCCTTGTTAAGTAGCCAGATTTTTTTAAAAATAGTTAATCTCTAACATGTTATAAAAAGATACAAAGCTATACTTTTAGAAAAACACCCCTGTGATTTTGAGAATAGTTAAAAAATAAAAATATTATGAAACTATTAGGACAATTTTTGTATATCAAGAGATGAAAAGTATTTTTCAAAAGCTAAATAATTATTAGATATTTTTCTATATTCTGATATTAAAAAGAGTGACTGACTCAGCTCAAGATTAAAAATACACCAAATTTAAGACACTCAAATCAATTTTTAAATACAATTTATTATTTAACTGTGTGAATGTATTTACACAGGCTTGAAAACTCACTGTAGCAGTTTACTTTGAACATTGAAAACAGCAATGCATAACTGCTGTCAGCTTAAATTTATGTAGGAGATCTGCATTCAGATATCACATATTTCTGGTTCGTGTTAATGACAGGGGTTACCATAAGTATCTTAAAATGTGGCCCTTCAGTCCATTGAAACAATTGCATACCCACCCAGTCCAAGAAATATCCCTTCCTAGTTTTCTACTGAAAACTTTTATGATTTCCCCAGAAACTTCGGAACTCACAGTAGCCTCTAGCAACAATGTGGTACTCTCTGGTAACAACATGCATCAGCCTATGCAGTTCTTTGAGAAGGTTGCTGAGTCTTGGAGAAAAAAAAAAAAAAAACAGAAAATAATCAAGACAGGTAAGAAATTTGGCCCTATGAAGAATGATGGTTTAAGATCTGCCATGTCACCAAGTTTTATGGACAAGACTTGAAAGGAAGTATGAGACTGGTGGGAAGTGAAGGGCCTACATATGAAGGGTTTGGAGAACAGATGCCCCAACATGTAGAATATATGGGAAGGAGGTCATGAAGTTGGGTCTTTGGTAACACATGTATGTGAGGAAGAATGGGAAGGGGTAGTTAATTTTGGGGTTATCTGTCACTAATCAGAAAGGACGCAAATACCTAGAAAGGGAAGAATACAAGCATCCTGCTCCTTCCATACTGAAAAGAATGCCTACAAGAGGAAAAAGTAACCTTTCCAGGAACTGTAGGAAACTCAATTTTCTTACAGCTTCCTTTGAGAAGAGAAGAAAGTCTAACAGATGCTTTAGCAATAGCTAGGGGCAAAATGATTAAGGCGTACTGCTTAACTGCTAAGTTCAAGACTAACTCCAATATTGTGTCAATGGAGGTCTCACCAGAGCCAGCTGCTAATGGGTACTTTTTTTATTTCAAATGAGGCATCTCTGGATTTGGCTGTTTTCCAAGCTACTGGAAGTGACGGGGCTAATATCCTTCCATACCCTCACTCCTCGTCACCATCTATCTCCTTCTTCTAGTCCCAACTCATCTCATAGCACAGTAAGCAAATTTGAAATGTTAGCCCAATACAAGGTTTCTTTTTTCTTCCCTGACAATCTCCTCCCCCCCCGCCCCCAGCACTATAACAGAAGAAAACAGATTAGTTTTATTCTGTTACAGTGAAAGGGAATAGCTTTCTGTTTGAAAAATATGCTCTAAAACCACTTTTCAAAAGCACGGGGAGGAAAGGAATTATAAGACAGCACCTAGACTTTCCCTATTTCAGAGGCAATAAGCCATTAATCCTACTGTAGCCAGCTTGTGAAACTGTGCCCATAGGCAAATCAAAAAGGGTGTATGTGTATCAGAGAGATATCTCTGAATGCTATAAACATCTGCTTGCTGCTCACTGCAGAGAAGGGTGTGAGTTAGCTGTTAGCTGCATGGATCATTTACTTTTGACCTTGGCGATAGTATTTTTTTACCAATTTCCAAGTATAGTTCTAAAACAAATTTATCTGCTTCATGGCTTTTAACTCCATTATAATGCACACAAATCTCAAACATATAATGAATACCTTTAGTTTTTCCAGCAGTGTCATCTACCTCTTTCTATTTCAATATAATAAACACTTTTATTTTGGAAATTCATCATGCATTTGAATTCTGCAGGTGTTTTCCTGCATGCCTTAATGCATATCTGAATCAGGAATAATACAATTTCTTTTGATGGTCAAAAAGATAGCCCATGTAATATGGTCAATTTGCTATTGCTGTTGGCATTCACTCACAGCTGTATGATGGCTAGGCTTTTATTTTTTGAATAGGTGTGATTGTATCAACTACTTCACTGCTTACCATTTCTTTGTGACAGATAGCATGAAGATGTACTTAATTTAATTTTCAGTAAAGAGGGACACTGTCAAGGTTGCATAGTCTTGAAAGCATACCACTTTGAAAGTTGTCCATTACTGTATGCATGGACATTTTTTTCCACAAGTGATCTCTGAAAAATACTTCTCTCCAGGTCTTATATTTACCTTTTTAATAGGTGCTCCTGAAAGTCTCTAAGATTATTATTATCCCAAACGTATTTTTAAATTGAAATGGCAACTCTTCTAAGTGTACAGAACATCTTGTGTATACCTATAATTGCATAGCAATACAAGCCTTTCTTGTGTCTATTTTTTTTTCTCCTTTGTGTGTTTTTTTAGGCGTCTCTTCACAGCTAAAGGAAGTGCTTTCCTATTCATGCAGTTTCTTTTTCTCTATTTAAAATTGCCTAAAAGAGAAAAAATTGCAACTGTGTGTTTATGGCTAGAGATAGATATATGTCAAAAGTAATGTAGAGAAGTCATGACTGCTGCTACAACGCACAGTCCTCAATCACAGTTCAGCTTCTGGAGATGATGCAGGTGTGGGAAATACTGTCATCAGGACAGCATTTGAGAGTGTATACCTTCAGTGTGAAAAGCCCAGAGGTAGAAGATTTCAGGCTAAGCTCTCCACAGTCATCAGTGACAGAAAGCTCCACAGCAGGAGCCTTGAGAATGCTGTAACTGGGTACGGATGAGCATCACAACCAGGCTTGCATTTTTCTGGAGCATGTGGCTCAGGACACTTGAACTGCACTGAAAAGCAGATCTAGATGACTACAGCTCCAGACCAGATGAAAAGGGATCATTTAATACCATGTTAAGATACTGGTTTGTGAAGAGTTTCTGGAATTCTCAGAAAATGGTGAGTCTGTATAAGAAAACTCATGCTCCAGAGAGGCTTCAGAACTCAGGATGCATCTTGTGTGTTGGTCTCATACGTATACTAAGTGGATAATATGGGACAAAAAAACCCCACAGTTTAACTTTCCAGAAGGGCAAGCAATTAGATGTATGGTGTCTGGCAGAATGCCAGAGGATCCTCATGTTCGAAGTCAATCTTTCTGTATTATGCTTATTTTTTTTCTTAAACATTTGGGCTTTGAAGAAAAAGTGGAAAGGAAAAGAAGTTATTAAAAAAAAACCAACACAACATAATAAGAAAGTGACAGAAAAAAGTTAAAAGAAATTAATGAGGAAAGCTGCTACAGTTGTGCAAGGACATAGGACCTGGGGATTTTCAGCAGAATTCAGATTGATTTGGGATCAGGTATTTTTGTCTCAGTTTGTCTCCAAAGTTTGTCTTAGCTTTTTACACAGATTTTTTTTCAATAACTTTAATAGCTATGTTCCTTTAAACCTATTGAAGGTTTATGCAGATCTTGGAACCAAGCAGAAGTTAAAAAATCTGAGTAAGTGGAAATATGTGTGGAAATTGGTCTTATGTAAATGGAAATTTAGATTGTGAAGTTTCTGCAATCCCTGTAAACACGTGTGCTGCCAGGAATATCATATTCTATTTGCCAAGTAAAACATGATCATAGTTAGATTTCTGGAATTATGGTTTTGTGATCGTTCCTATTCTGTTTAATTCTCTGCTGGCTAAGAGCTTGTCTGACCTACAAAGATGTTGTCATTTTAGTCTTGGTTAGTATTTAGTGGTCATGTATCTTGGCATTGCCATAATTAAAAAAGCAGTCATATCACCATTTCAGATGGAGAAGCAATAGCCAAAGAAACAAACAAACCAACTAAAAATTGCTTCTGTTTCATGAACCCCCCAAAAAAGCAGTTGAAGAAAGTGTACAAGATTCATTGGGAGCAGCATTCTTGAAGGATCGTCATTTGCTGGAGCTGCTGAGAACTGAGATCAGTAAGGGAGACTGCTCCCTGTCCTCTTACCCACAGCTTTTTCTATCACTTCAGTCAACCAGGCAACGGCACACAGACAAACCTGGGGAGGAGGTGGACAGCAAAACAATCAAAAGGCAGAGAGGGATGCTAGCATTTTTTCCAACTAGAATTTCAAAGGATTTATTTTTCTATTTATGTATTCCAGATTTTATCATAACATTAACTTGGGAAACACATTTTATTTTTACAACTGGAAACAATTTTTAATTCTCTTTGAAAAACTAAACACAATTGGACACATTTGTCTTCCAGGAATATAATATTTTCTCTGTCAGGATGACACATAACCTAAAATTATAAGATGACCTGTGGAAAGATGAAAGGATACACCTCTCTGTTTCATGGAATTTTTCTTATCCTAATTAGTGGTGAGGCTTCACAAGATGGTAGAGCTGATCTAACAAATCACAGCTGTCAAAGGCCTCCTATTTCTCTTTCATGTACACTATCAACTGCTTTCTGACACCAAGCTCCATGCTGGTTTTTTCCTTTGCAGTGATTTTGGTGCTCATTTGCCTGTTCAGTGGATTGATTCATCTTGCTAAACTCTCAGGATGTTAACCTGACAGAAGAGGCAGATTGCTTTATGTGAGGTTCATGAGTTCATTTGGCTCACCTGAGGCATGAGAGAGTGCCAGAGCTGGCCTGTGTGGCATCACAAGGCTCTAGGATGTTCCTGGGAATGTCAGTGAGCAATTCAGTTATCTCAGGAAACCTTCACTTGCATGTTTTTTGTTTTTAATTTCTGTCTAGTAAATCACATACAATGTTTCTAACTACCTGTTATGGTTGATATCCACTGTGCTAAGCCGGTAAGAATCCACTGTGGAAGTAGCAACACACAAGTAATACTTGGTGAGACACCAATTTAATCAGTAAAGCAGGCAAATAGTCTGTTTAGTAAGGCTAACAACAAATGAAAAAGAATAAATAACAGCTTACAGGTAAATAGAAGAAAAACTACAGATATTTTTTTTCAACTGTTATTATAATACAGCAATGGTAGGTCTACTTTTCATACTGCTATATTAATTGCTTATCAGTATTTTGTATGAGGCAGCTTTATTCCCAGCATAGAGCAATTTGGCTATAATGACCAATTGCTATTCGGTACTTGTTTACTACAAGTCTGTACTATACTGTGCTATTGTATTGTCAGATTTCCAGGGCAAGGAGTTTGTGTTTTGACACCTTTCTCCTATTACTCAGTGTTGTGTACGTGAAGATTGTTCTGGCTTTATAAATTGCAGTTGACTGTGTGCATAGGAGGAAGAGGGAGAGAGATGGGGAAAGTGGGAAAGGGAGGGAGGGAAACCTTACCCCCACATGATAGCTAAAATTCAGCAGGACTCACAAAAACAGTGTGCCAATGGTTCTGCTATCTGGCTTGGCAATAGGGAAATTGGACACATTATTTACCATAATCTACTGGTGATTAATTTTTCATTTGGAAAGGGAACTGCAGTTTGGAGCTACCTAAGAGCTGAATGCTTTATAAAACCTTGTGCTGAGAAGAAATGAGAAGAAATTTAAATATCAAAAATGCATAAACAGAGCCTTTGCCTGCCAAAATTTACATGTTGTTAGCTCTGTGGAGAAAGAATATTCAAACCTACCTGCTGCTTTTAATGAGTCCTGAGGTATTTTCCCCAAACTTGTGAATCAGATAAACTGCTAACTAAATGAATACTGACCATCGCTATCAGAGCTTCTTCAGAAGAATCAATCAGAGCTTGATTAAAGGCTTTTTACGTGCTAGGTGGTCTAATTTGGCACTGTGCATTTTGGAGACATTTTGATAATCCTTTTCTCTAACAGCAGTATGCTAAGGGTAAATAGTTAATTCCATCTTTGTGACTGTACTGTAAAAAAGTTGCCCTACTCTGCCAGCCATCTAAATAATATACAGTTGTTAGCACAAATGCACAAAAAACATGGTATCTTTCTTCACTATCAACTGTCAGAGGAAGAATATTCTCACCTGGTAGCATTCAGTTATTCACATTTCTAGTTTTAATGCTGAAGATTTCAAAAATAAAGAACTTCTGTCTACCATTGCCTGTGCAACCAAGGGAGAGTGGAATAGAGTATGACAATGCGACAAGACATAGTAAAGGACGGAGGGGATAAGTGTTAGGAAGAAGGCAGTACGTGGCAAAAGAACTGTATTGATTTTCATGAGTTGTTAGAACAAGATTGTAAGGCAATTGCTTTTTTTAATTTTTGTATTATTTACATAGGTCCTACATAACACCTTGTACCTCAGACCATTGACAGATAAGAATTGCTTGTATATTTACATACTATCGTTTTGATACTATAAATCACTATGTGTCGTTATTCTAGTATAATACACTTAGGAGAATCCTTAAAATAAGATTGATAATAGGGAGGGTAGAATAAAAATTCAAAAAAAAACATTTTTGTACATGGAAATAGCTGCTGCTAATGGGAATCTCCTGTCAGTTTAGGGTTACTGGTTTTATGCAATTTTTCATTTTCTGCTTTTATAGCTTTATAAGTGAATTCTGCCCACCAAGAGGCAGACATTGGTTTGAGATTTCTTCCAGCCCAATTGTTGTGGTAGAGTTGCGTTGGGTCACACACAAATGTAATGACTTCACGTTAGAGAGGGTGGATGAGCTGGTACCTCTTGCTGCTTCTCCAATTACAGGCCACCTATGAAGGACAAAATGATAAGTGTATTTAAGTGAAAAAGAAAGGAGATGAGGGAAGCACATGTGACAAGGTAGAAATGTCACACCCTATTCACTTCCCAACCCGAGGGTTCAAAGATGAAGTTAACAAGAGGGCCAGGATGTGCAAGTTGCCCATTTTGCAGCTGACAGAGCTGATGTTCTTGTCTTTGAAATAAATGTCACATAGCTCTGGCAGCTGTCTTTCTTCTGCCAATCAGTTCCCAAACTCTTCTCTGACTTGTAGCCCTTAGGGAATTTATATTGTCTTTTCAATTGTTTTTTCTGCTGGCTTCCCCTTTTGTACTCCTTCATGGATTTTTGCCATTTGCCTCAATTGTATTCTATGGAAAGCACTGAGGCTACTTTAATGTGATGATGAATCATCCCATTAAATATCTATCATGCTTTTACATTGCTGGGAAGAAAATAAAGATTAAGAAAATATTTTCAGTGTTGTTAATTTCCATTAAGGTGGTTCTCATTTGAGAATTGTGTATTTAGTGATAGTTTGGCAAAATTTCCAGGAATTTTTATGGAAAGATGGTTTTACAGGTCATAATAACATAGCAGTTTTTATTTCTACTTTAGCAAGCAGTGGATTGCATTAAAAAACAGAAATGGTCTATACAGCTAGAATAGACCTCAAGTAGAAATTATTTAAATGTAAACAAGAAGAGTATTAGGTATTTATTTAATTGATGCCTCCAGAAGAACCATCACATCGCAAACATAGCAGGGCGCAGCATTAAAGATTGCATTAAGCATCAGTACATCAATAAAATAAGTCCTGCCCTCCTCCCCTCCCCTCCCTTCCCCTCTCCACTTCCTTGTCTTTTGGCCTATGCAAGGTCTGACATGAAGCAAAAGGTCTAGTCACTTTGCTGTGGTAATCGGGGTCTGACAGAAAACCTCCTGATACTATGGTTTTTAACCTATGAGTGGATGAGTTACCTTATCCTCCCATCTCCTCCTTCTTGGGAGAAATAAGTTCAGCCCCATCTTACACAGGAAGAACTGGAATGCATTAATTTATGTTCTAAGTTTCCCAAATGCAAGAGGAGCTATTAAAGAACATTCAATTTCCATACCTCTCTGCACAAACTCTTTGTAACTTCTTTGTGTGTATGTATAGCTTCTTTTAGGAAGCTTACTCTTAGATCAACATTGATACAAGGGATTGTGCCTCTTAACCATCTGAAGTTATTTCAATTTTCATCATACCTTATCTTGTATGTTCATAAGATAAAGAAGCTGCACTTGTCTTGGTGGTTGCAGCATCCGTACCCACCAGAACTTCATAAATCTTGATAAAATCTTCCTTTGTCTTTCTCCTTTACTGTTGTTTTTTAGTGGCTCTACTTAGCTACTGCAAGTTCAGTAGAATAACACCACACAAAACTAAGAATAATATAGATTATTTATTATCAGGAAAACAGAAACAACACAAAATGTTCTTACACACTGAAAAACAGAAAACACGGCTTTTACCATTTTATCTTTCTCATTTACCCTCCATTTTCTTCTTTTTAGTGCCTATATCTGTGAACTCTGTGATAGCCAGTAAAATTTCCAGACAGTTACTGTATAGGTATATAACATTGTAAGAACTTTATGATGTATTTTAGCATTGTTGAAAATACATGTATCTATGGAAACTTAACAACATAAGTTAAAACAACATGCAAGATGTTGTTAAAAGATGGGAGGTGAGATGTAGTCCCTTCAAGCAACAGCCTACAGTTGCAATGGTTTGGGAGTAGATCAGAAACACCGAAAGTATTACTTTCTAAATAACCATAAGAGGAATATTTTTCCAGTAAGGGAAGAGCTTTGCTTCAATCCTGAGCAACAGTGTAACTAAGAATTCTTGTCTGATTTCATTTTTCTGTGTTGAATTAGATGGCCTGAGTGCCATAAAAGCTGCAGGGTAATGTATCCGGTGCCTGAAAGAAGGTAGAGCAATGCACCCTGGTCTTCTCTTGCCATTTGACTCCATTTTTTAACTTTTAACATAACAGCCAAATGTCAAAAAAAAGAGATTTCAATACAGTGAACACTAAATCATATTTCCATATTCCAGTATATACTAAATTAATTGTTTTACCTGATGATCTGGTGATGTCATTGGCAACTAAATGTTATATTGATAGAGAGTAAGAAGCAAGTAAAATAGCAACAATATTTGTATTATATTTTCTCATAGCATTATATTATTATTTTTTTAATTGCATATAATCTCCCATATTTAGGCAGTGGGTTTCTTCTAGTTTTATTATGGTCAGTATTGCAAATGGAATCAGTATCATAAAATTAGAGTAACTACAGTGTAACATGGATATCATAGTGATGTATCGGATTCTACACTCAAGGTTACTTCCTTTTAATGGCTATTTGGGGTCATTTTCATTTCACATTAAAGGCAATTGCTTATCTGTAACAATATCTGTGAATCTAGGTACAAACACACTGAACAGCTTTACTGATCCTGTAATACCACTTTTTAGCAAACCTTTGCTGTGGTAATAACAAACATTGTTATGGCCTAAGCTCAATGTATAATAGTTCAACAATACATACTGCGATGTTAGGGCTTATCTTTCCAAATGAGGTAATCCTTTACCTGTCAAGATCAGGAATGAATTCTGCTGTCTTCAGATTCAGATGTACCATTTCTCTTGTGAAGTAACTGAAGGATCAGTATTAAGCAGGGTCTGGCATGATATAGAACAGTTTGGAACCTTTTGTTAATAATTATTAGTTGTCCATCTGTTTGTACATGTAACATTTGTTTAGCCAGGCATTTTAAGGCCATCTGTATTTTTGTGCATTCAGTATCCTAGTGCTAGCCTGAATATTACTGTCAGTAGTTGTGCTCTCTGTTGTTATTTGCAGTTAATTAGGATAGATTTACCAGCCTATTCACCCAGAATTTAAGAAGGAGAAATTGTGTAACTGTTGGTTTGTTCTTCTCCTTCATTTGATAAATGTTTACTGTCATGGCTCAATAAGGTATGAGCTGCAGTCTGTTAATTTTGGCAGTTTGTATTTGCTGAGGATGCTCAGCTTATCCTCCCAAACTTCCACCTAATTCCACTTAATTTGTTTACTTTCATTAATTTATTGCATGAATCTGTGATCAACTATGTGGCCATTATTAACACTGATTGGACACATAGTTGAATACAAATCTTTTTTATTAAATTCAAGAGTGGAAAAGTCTGATTTAGACTTTTTTTCACTTAACAGATACATAGATAGCACTAAATGGGAAGATTCAATGGCATAGATATATTGTCATTATTTTTGAAGTTTACACCTGTTGAGTTTTTTTACATATAAAAGGATTTCTATACTCTCAGTTTGATGCATTTAGATTTAAATCTGATGTTTTAGTTTTAAAAAAGTGCTTGAAACAAATTGAAGAAAAGCCAAAGTGACTTGTTATTAGAGGTATGCCATTCTGATTAGATCCATTATTAATAATATTTTCCATTAAACCAGGATAATGTGGGATTGGGGGGCCTGGCTGTTTTCCTTTCCTTTACATTCACATTTGTGAATGTAAATATAAATATTTATATAATACTCTGGAGGACTAGACAAGTTAAATTGAAGAGTTGTGCAGTGTACTTGGATGGACGATTTTCACAGGTTCAAATATTCAATATGTAATTGTTTTACCCCTTTTATACGAAGAATAATATGTCTCCTTATGTTTTCCCCAGGCCACTTAGGATGTATTTTCAATTAAAAAAAATCTGAGCCTTCTTCACCTCTTCTCTAATAAACATTCTTTGGGCCTGGCATCAACTCCCATCACTTCATTCAGAATCCGTATCAATAACAACATTCTTTTTGTGAGATACGGAAATGTCTCAGGCAGCAACATTATCACTTCTGTCTTGTATATTCAGTTTCTGTATTTATGCAAACCCAGTACCTTGTTCTTTTTGCTGCAGGTGTGCACAGATGCATGTGTCTTTGAACAGCAACCAGTAGTTTTAGGTCTTTTTTTTTTTTTTTAATTGATTGTTTCATTCAACACATTATTCTTAGATTGACTTTTTGCTCCTAGGCAATGTAAGAAAAAATAAACTGAACATTGGTTATAGGAGTTGAAACTTTGTGGTTTATAAGCATAGTTTATTTTCTAAAATGCCATGCCACACAACTTCAAGCTTTTGAAAATAGCTGCATTCCAGGGACTCAGTCATATAGCTAAAATCTGGGTTAGACAAAATCACAGAATCACAGGATCTTCTAGGTTGGAAGGGACCTTAAAGATCATCTTGTCCAACCGTCAACCTAACTGACAAAAATAGACGCCTAACATCTAAAATGATGTTAGACCAAACGTATGTGTGAAACAAAGGGAATTAAAGATCTGAATCCTCTGAAGATGTGGTAGTTTAGTAATGTAGCTCATCATTACCATTTTTTTAGTAAGTATAGTTGAATGGAAAAGGCAGCGGGAAGTGATCGTCTTGTCAATATATTACCCTCAGTGGCCTTGCTGAATTTCTTGATGCAGTCAACAGTAAACTTTCTGCACTTGAGACACAATTTAATAAGTGCAGCTGCTTGCCAAATTTCTGCAATCAAAACAGTGCATTGTGTACAGTAAAATGAACTGGATGTCTCAAAATCCCTGTAAAATTTCCCTGTATTTGGCACCGGTGTGGCCCCACCTCAAGTGCTACGTCCAGTTTTGGGTCCCTTACCACAAAAAAGACCTTGAGGTGCTGGAGTGGGTCCAGAGAAGGGCAATGAAGTGAGTGAGAATTACGATAGTCCTTAGGTGTTAAATGTTATAAAATTGTGATTCTGCTTGTGCGTACATAGATATGACAAGTATAGTAATGCAAATAGAGAGGCCTTTCAAACCTAGCCAGCAGAGTTTGGATTGTCTCTTTTTTTTTTTTTTTTCCTCTTATTTTTCTGTTGCTTGAAGTTCACTTGCAAATTAAGCATTCACTTTAGAAGACCCCTGTAGTATTATTGGTAAGTTCAGAAAACTTGTGGACATGAAGATTGAAAGCATAATAGAAATAAATTCAAAATAATTATTCCCTGAAACAATACTCATAATAATAGCAAGAGAGCATGTCACTCCCTTAATGTGTTTAGCACTAATCTTTTTATTGTGAAATGCAATAGGGAATATTCTCTGTAGAGAAGATGTTATGTTAAGATAGTGTTTATGCAGGTTGAGAGATTTCAATAGAATTTTTATTGTAATATTTTCTAAAATTCAATGCAGATCGAATTTTGTTGTTAGTTGTCTATTGTATGCCGTATATACCAGTCAAAATCAAAACCAGATAGCATCTACCCTTCTATCAGGCATTGTGGTGTTTTCACTGACTTAATGAAATTAGTGAAAACAATGGAAACAGTTGGTTTTCTATGTTTCCTGGTGGCTTCAGAGCTACATGCAACTGTAATAGTTTGCCTCTAAAAAAATACTTCATAAATATTAAGATAAGCCTCATAATGCCCTAGTGAGGCAAGCTAAATTATTTTTTTGTGTTTTGTAAGTCTAAAGGAAGAAGCTGCAAACCTGGAGATACAGAAACCAGATCTTCTGGGTTTGGGTGGGGTTTTTTTAATCATGAGAGATTTCCTTGACATTCCAATTACTTATATTCTATATATTTTCCCTCTGCAAAGCTGAAACAAGCAAAGTTGCCCATTCTCCTAGCATTTAATAGAGGATGGTATCTTCTCTGTTCAATGGAGAGATGCCAGAGATTGGAGATTGCCATTGGGTCACAGAGAGGCTTATCTTTTCAGGAACGTAGCTGTACTGTTTCCAGTGACATCTCAGCCATTTGGGCCATTTCCACTTGAGAAAGAATTGACAATAATAAATTCTTCTGAGACTTTGTGGCAGTATGTGTGTGCACCCCTGTTCCCTTCAGAACTGGGAAGTCAGTGCATAGTGGTTGTGCATGAAGTCATTCACAGCCAGCTGTAAGTGTTATATTTGCCCTTCTACCCAAGGTGGGTTTTTTTGGAGCCATCATCTATTTGCTTGTTCTCAAGCATCCCAGATTTCAGGATCTTACTATGCAAACCAACAACACGAGAATATCCTGGCTACACAGCCAGGAATATACAGTCTAAGAGGTTCCTCCAGTGTATTGATGATAACTTTTTAACCCAGCTGAGCCAACAAGGAGAGAAGCACTACTGGACCTAGTACTGACGAGCAAAGAGGGACTGGGGGAGGACATCAAGGTTGAGGGAAACCTTGGTTGCAGTGACCATGGAAAGATAGAGTTCGGGATTGTGGGTAGCACGCATAAAACAACAAGTAGGACTGAAACTTTAGATTTCAAGAGTGCTAAATTTGTCCTTTTTAAGAAGTTGCTAGGTGAAAACCCATGGGCTAGGGCTCTGGAAGGTAAGGGGCTCAAGATAGCTGGGCAATATTCAAACATTGCTTTCTCCAAGCTCAGGATCAGGGCATTCCCAAGAGCAAGAAATTGAGCAAGGGAGGCAGGAGACTTGCGTGGTTCAGCAGGGACCTTCTGAGAAAACTAAAGTGGAAGAAGAAGGTTTGCACCGAGTGGAAGAAGGGACTGACCACTTGGGAGGATTACAGGGATGATTTTAGACTATGTAGGGAAGAAACAAAGAGAGCTAAGGCCTCCTTGGAATTAAAATTGGCAAGAGATGTGAAAATCAGTAAGAAGGTGTTTTTCAATTATATTGGAGGCAAAAGGAAAAGTAAAACTAAAGAAAATGTGGGCCTGCTGTTGGATGAGTCGGGCGCCATGGTAACAGAGGATGCAGGGAAGGCTGAATTGCTGAATGCCTTCTTTGCCTCAGTCTTTACGGCTCAGGCCAGCCCGCAGGAGCCATGGACTTTGGAGGAATCAGAGGAAGTCTGGACAAAAGAAGATCTTC
>JAOXJM010000019.1:67716116-67728004 GCA_026413425.1 Tringa solitaria
TTACGGATTTATTTTTTGACAGTAGTGAAATTTCCTGGATTTTGAACATATACTCTTTATGTACTCTACCAGTATGATATTTGCTGTGGATACATCATGTTTTAAATTCATTGATTACTTAAGTGTTGGTTAGCCTTTTGTGCATATTCATGGATCATCTTCAACGTTGGTTTCATAATATAAGTGTTTTAACATAGATATCCTAAGAGCTCCACAAACACTAGTGAAAGCTAATTATTTGCAACAGATTTGGAGAAGAGGGATGTCAGAGACGAAACACAGAAATTTGTGTACCCTGGTTACATAGAAGAGCTGAATTTTGTTACATACTACTGAAATTACTAAAGCTTCCAGCAGAAGCTTTGTGAACGTATACATGTGTGTATGTATATATATGTATGCATGTATATATTTTCTAAAACCATAGGTTATCTTTGATTTCATAGCCTCTGTGATTTGGATCTTTAATCTTCACGTGAGTCTATTGTGAATAAAGAACAAAGTGCAGTAATAAGTGAAAACATTTATAAATTCAAACATTAAACTTACAGTGTTTACTTTCCTACTGTGAGAAGAGAAAGTGCAATCTGATTAGCATCAAGAATAAGACTCAATTTTTCTTTTTCTTGGTCTCGTTTGCAGATTCCATGTAATTTTCAGATATTGATCAGTCTTCACATATCTCTGTGAGTTAGACAAATGCAGCATTAATAGCTCATTTTAACAGCTTAGAATGAAAAGCATAAGATATAAAGAAGATATACATTTAAAGATTTATTGATTTATATTTTTTTTCTCTACTGAACCAGATACTGGAACAGGAATGAAAAATTTTGGTTCAGTATGTATGAGGTATTATGTTCTTTTGTAGTATTTCAGTTGTTTTTTTCAGGGGGGAGAGAGGTGTGGAGAAAGGTGTTTGATTTTTTTTGTTTGCTTTTGCAAATATAACTGCAAAACCAGGAAGTGACTGGAATGTTATACAAAGTTATATGTTTATGCTGGAAAATGTTTATACTTCGTTAGAAACTAGCAGTAATTTGTCTTTGAGCAGTCTGGTCTTGCCTGACCCTCTACTAAATGGAACTCTGTAGAAGTGAAAATTAACTGCACTTCTGTCATTCTTTCACCTCTGTTTGGATACCCTCTGAGACATATTTCAAACTGCAATCTTGTGCCAAATCTGTTAGCCCAAACCAGCTTGTGTTAACTGTGTAGAGACTGTTAGAGGGCAGGGAGGTTTATTACTTCGTGGACAAACAAATGCAGGCAAAGCTGCTTTGTTACCATGTAGTTACACAGTTAAACATTTTCAACACATTCGTTTACAGTTTAGTCACTCAATATGTTAATGAATTTCCATAGCATGTCAAAGAATCTATACATCTTATTCATTACATTCAGGATATTTCGATACAGTAGAGCCAGGTGGAAGAAGAACAATTGTATTAGCATTGAATGAGAGAAGGCTAGAGAGAACAAAGTGCCTGACTGTAGTGTTGTAAGTGGCCAGTGTCCTTAATTCAGTGTGAAATAAAGATTATCCTGGAGGTTTATGCTTGAATTTGGGTTTCAGTTTAGGCTTTTCCTTGTCATGGGCTTCCTGTGCTTCTCTATGTCATTTTTGCTTAAAGAGCTTCAAGTGCTCAGAATTCCTGAGCCTATGTTTAATCTTACTGTTTTTACTATTTGTTTAGTAATGAGCAGTTTCTGGCAAAAACTGCTACTGGCTATAATTAGCTTTAGTACTGTAATTCAGGTTTTAAAACGTATCTGTTGCCATTGCAATCTTTCCTAGTCTTCAGGTAAACTTTTTAACTTTATCTAACTGTTCTTTGATTCTGTGTATGAAAGATATGCCCATCCTTTTAATTGTATACTCATTTCTTACGTTTCTATGACAGAGAATTACAGATTACCACCTTCTGATTGTCACCGTGCTTCAGTTTCCTGATGCCCTAAGTGGCAGGATTGGCTCATTCAAGTTCCATATTGGAATTAAGGTTTTTTAATGCTTCCAAGTGCTTACATTCGTTTTTCTTCCTGGGTTCTTTTCCCAAGTTACTTTTTGGATGAGCAGGGTCTCAGATTGGTGTCCTGTGAAACTCATGCTGTGGTCCAATAAAACAGGTACCTATAGATTGCTTAGAGACATGCTTATAGCTAAGCACATATTTAGTAAGCTTGCTGCATTTGGAAGATCAGGATCATTGTTTTGGTTAGTTTTGAAAGCGATCTATGAGTTTAACATTTAATGGTCCAGAACTGAAATTGCCACCATTCTTTGTAGACAGCAAATTAACTGTGACTTGGTTTACTACAAAACCTGAAAGATAAAACCATAAAATAGTACTAATAAGTGAGATGAGTAATGTGCTGGATCATATTTTTTATGGAAAATGGAACAGGAGGTTTTAAATGGCAGGTGGATGCAGTCTGTTAACTTACTGAATGCTGCTTGTTCTTTAATTATGGCTCTTTTTCTTTGGATGTTACTGGTAAGTTAAAAGTGTCTTCTGTTTAAAAAAATTTTCAGTTACATTATTCTTGGTTTTAAACAGTTAATTGTATGTAAGTCAAACTTAGAGCTGTATTTTTCTTTGAATCTGAATCAGTGTTATCATGTCTTTCTTAACTGAACCTGAAGATTTTGGGCAAAATGACATTTACATCTTGTAACAGGATCTTGACAATCTGAAGAACAGTGCATGGTATTATCATGCAGTTCTGTTTGGCTAGCATTCTTTCTCTTCCTTCTCCTTGTTAGGTTTTCACTAGAGCTGAATGTAGCATCCTTGGCATTATGAGAAGTGTGTGGGCTTTGCTAGCAATTAGTCAGAATGGCACATATCCTAACAGAAGCCTGGAGTCTCAAGCCAACTAACTGAACTTTGTGGTCTATAGTACCAGCTCTGAAGAAGAGGTCCCTGGGTGTCAGTAGGTTCATTTCTTTCCTTGGGACTCCCATTTGTTTGAGCTTCATTCACAAGTAAGAAATAAGAGCTATGGTTTAAAATTCTCCCTTAAAGAGGTTCAACGCCTATGAGAGGCCCCCTTCATGGGGAAATATTAGATATTGCATTATAGCAAGTACTGGAAGTGAATATAAAAATTTGTGGGGCTGATAATAAAGGCAAAATTTACATTCATACAGACAGTTTTTTTGTAATGGTTTTATATTTAAAATGTATTTTCTAATCTCTTACTCTTTGAATAATAATAATTGGATTGCCAATATTATAATTTTTTGGAGCACTTAACTGGAATTCAGTTAACTGCATGTGCAGTAGACATTAATCAGTTAATGCTCAGTTATAAGGCAAAGCATAAAAGAATCCATTATAAAACACCCCTAGAAAAGAAAATTAACTTCCAACTTCACACTAGAAAACACAGTCTGTAAATTCAAGCAAAGCAGATGAATCCTGTGTTTTAAGACCTAGAAATTTCACTTTGGAGATAAAGTATAAACAGAGTGCAAAACCAAATACTTTATATTTGTTCCAGTAATTCCTGGCCTGGGGTTGATAGACAAGTGTTTTAGATATGGCAAGCACAATGACAGACTATATTGACAAATTACAACAGGTCACACTGAGAAAGTGTGTCATTAATACTTTCGCAGTTTTATTTCTATAGTACTAAGCACATTGTTTTGGCTTTTTCTCATGGATTGGTATGCACAATGCTGCAACAATTTGGGTTTTTGCCTGGAATAATAATCTATGTTACTGCTGTTTCTGCCAGAAAGTTACTAATCTTCTCATCCTGATGATGGGTCCTGCCGAGCCATAATTTGACTGATGACCTCCCAGATGACCTCCTCCTCTTAAATGGCAGGTAGCCTGCTCACTCCTCGTCACCTGACCCATTGCCTTTGAAGAAACAGGTGTCCCAGTACTGCCAGATTTATGTTCTGTTTTAATAACAGAGAGGCTGTAATCTATAAATAATTTTAATTTATTCTTGTGAAGCAAAAGTTTAAGTTCTTGAATAGTTAGGATCGAGAAGAGAAACGTAAGGTGAGAAAATTAACATAACTCTCCTTTCTCAGGATATATCCTCAAAATGTATTTTGACTGGATAGTCCAAGGCAACAACTCATCAAGCAGCAGCTCAACCTCTGCTTGCTGTTTTTCAGAGGGAAACCTAAGTTATTCTAGTGCCTGATTAGGACCAGGAACTTTTGCCCTCCTGGAACTTTTACGACCCTCCACCTCCTATGCTGTCTTGAGCTTCTGACTGTGACAGTACAGTGTTGCTCTTCTAGTTCCAATTACATTCAGTTTGCCTTTTAAAAAAAAAATTTAGCTTGCTGGTTCTTTCATCCAGTTTCTTTGCTATTTTTCATCCTTTATACCACATTGAATAGAGATAGTTTGTTATTTGGCCCAAGGCTGATGCAGAATAAAACAGCAGGCATGAATAGTATGTATTCAAAACTACTACTATACTTTATGCACCATAGCACCGTAGGATAATTCAGGATAACAGGGGCCTCAGAGTGATCCAAGAGGATCTACTACAGGATTTTCCCAGGAACCAAAGTAAGGCTTGTAGTTACTGGGATGATCCTTTTGGCTTTTATTTGCAACATGTGCTTTCGTCCTATTGTCAGAGATCTCCCTCAGTTCCCAAGACCTTTCTTGTTGGAGAATATCCTTGCAAGCACTTTAGTCAGCTTTTTCAGCACAGCTGAGTGCAGTCCATGAACTTGTTGAGAGCTCATAAGTAATAATCCTTTTCTGGTCATTCTCCATGTTCTTGAATCCCATTATTAAGCACAGAAAGAGACCTTGTTCCTGATGACTGAGAAAAAAGGCTTATCTGCCTTCATAAATGAGCCCAATGTGTCTGAGCTGCACCATCATACTGAGGACTGTCTCCTCCTCCTCTTCCCTGCCCACCTGTACTGAAGGTTTTTTACTTAACCACTGCTTACCCCAGTTCTGTGAGCTGTCCCACCACATCTTAGTCACTGTGGTTTTGTTTCCTCATCCATGTGCAGTTGTGTGCATACCCTGGGGTGGCAGCCTGGCCACTCTGCAGTACTGTTCCTGAGATTTCTTCTGCTCCCATTGCCCAGCATCCTTTGCTTTTCACTCATCCATCCATCCATCACCTCTTTACTAGCCTGTGGGTTGTCTTCTGTCTTCCCCATTGTTTCTTTTTAAAAGCTTTTCTCAGTGTGATTTGATTTTTCCACAGAAATTACATGTTCCACATTATTAACACCAAGAAGAGATTTTGGTTTTATATAGTTTCTTCCATCCTACCGGGAGACTGCTGGAGATGTTGTTCCCCACCTGCAGTCTTGCTTATGGCTTCTGAAGTTATGATGCCACTCCATGTACAGCAGCATTAGTTAGATTTTAGAGATGATAACTCAGTAGAGGATGAAGGACACTGAATAGTTATTTATAGCTGATAAAGCCTGATGATTATTTCCTGATAATCTCCTGATTATGCCATATTTTTGCGATGATAATCTTAAAGCTCTCAAGCTGTCATGGCTGTGTGAATTTCTAATCGCTTCTTTAGGTGTTTTTATTTGTAATCTCCTGTCTGGAAGTTTATTTTCATAGTTTGAACTTTGGTTTTTTTCCTTCATTTTTTTTTCCCTGCCAAAATGGAACATTTATATTTGTAAGTTCTTGTTAAAAAGTTACATGAATAAATTCAAGCTCATATGCATTGTCTTAAGGGCTTTATAATTTAATCTGGGGTCATTGCTATGATATTCTACTTTTTTTCATTTAGGTATATATGTGTATATATATAGCCTTGCACAGAACTTCGCTATATAGAGAACTTAATGAGCAGAGTTAATTCTCAATTTACTTCCAAGCTGTACTAAAGTGTTATTACTAAATCTTTAATCCTTAAGACTTTGACAAGTATGAATTTTAGGGTTTTAATTTTGAAATGACATTTACAGAAGTCCAGTGCCAAATATTGCCACTAAAAATTTCCAATTTCTTGGCATTTCAGACAATTTTTAGCTAAATCTCCTGCCTTACTCAAAGAAAGTAAATAGAAAAGCATTCTAGTGGCCTAGCTGTCCTTACTAAATTGACAGGTTCTGCATGCTTTTATTTTAGATGGGCTTGTCCATAAGGAGAGGATAAGGGCTCGACATTGGAAGAGCAAGATGAAGATAGCTGAAGTTTGTCCAAGGCTGTGTATTCTTTCACTCTCATAAGCTGCATAAGGTCTACAGAGTAGTTCAAATATAGTTCTGTTACCAACTGAAAAAATAGCTAGAATTATTTCCAGTTCTAATAGTGTGCTGTTTGTTGTAAATTGCTTCATGAATGCAGTAGCTTATTTCAGGCAATAAATTGCTCCCACACTCTGCTATAAGTATTCCTCCAGGTATCAAGTACTCGAACATGTTTGTATGGCCCCATAGGCGATATGATATATTTCTGTTACTTGGTTGGATGAATACAGCAGCTCCTTGAATCATGCTCCCCATGTGAATTATGAATTGAGAACTTCCCTTCTGCTGTCTTTGCTGAAAAGGGCAGTTGTTCCTGTTGATAATCATACCTGTGTGCCAAGAGAAATCTGCAGAATGTAAATACAAATAGTGTGAAAATAATGGGACTTATTTAAAAAAATAATAAAAAAGGACTGAATAATAATAATAATTTGAATAATTGACTATTTTTAGTCTTTGCTTCCTGTGGAATGAGAGATTTATTTATTTAATATTGGAAGAATGGTGAGGATTCATTTGTATAATGTCTGCTGGTGCTGTAAAGGTTTAGTGTTAATAGTTGTCATAATAATGTTAGAGGAGTTAGCGAAATCCTTCCTCTCTACAAGCTATTGTAAATTGTGACAGCCATCTTCTTCTATGCCTTCCCTTTTATCCTTTTGCACTCAGTATATCTAGGTGCTCTACATTACTTTTATGAAAAATTACACCCATGCTAAGGGTATAGCATGATGGTGTGTTACATCATAACGGTGCAGTTCCATGAAATGGGGCAAGGCAGTTTAGTAACCCTGAGTTGCCGAAGGGGCAATCCCTTTCCCAAGCTTCCCCTATCCTATTCCTACCTTCCCAAAGCTACCTGCTCTGGGTGCTCACTTTCTGCATCTTTCTATTGCCAGCTTTTTTCTGGCTCTGCTTCTCATCAGACTCCTCCATAAGCTGACACAATTTGCTAATCTACTGGAAAACTAACCCAGCTGGACTTTCAGATGAGTTGATGCACCGAAGTTTTTAAGAGGACTCTGCAGCTGGACGAAGGTTGGTGGCAGGGGTGCACAACTGGGAGCAGTGGGGAACAGGAGAGGAAGAAAAGAGAGGATATGGAAACTGAACCTTCCCTTCGTATGGAGCTGTGAACTCGTAACCAGATTCTCATCAGCTCTGAGGCTTGGCTGCTGCATGCTTGGGGACAACCTGCTGCACCAGGGCCATACCTCTTCCAGTAGAGTGGCCATTACAAAGTGAGTTTACATTGCAACAGGCAAATCACTATGGAAATTTATGTTGTGCCAGGACCCAGTACCCGTGTTTTCACCAGACTTGAATGGCATGATGTTCTCTTAACAGCTCTGTGTATTCTATATGTCAAATGTCAGACAGAATTTCCAAAGCTCCTCTGGCCTTTCCTCATTTCACCCTTAGGTGAGCTGAGGTTATATATCCTTCTGCAAAATAATCATACAGTAAGGACTGAAACAAAAGAATTAGGTTATGTTGTGATTTATATCTCTGTCAGCCCAGTCTTGGTGTATTAGCTGGAGACAACGGTCACAAAAGGCACATTTTCAGCTGCTGTAATAAATATCTAGGGCTGACAGCATGTTGCCATTACTTTCCTTGTAGATAATTCTTTGTGAGGGAAGAACTGAAATCTAAGTACATTTCATTTCTTGTTGGTGGTTCTTCTGTGCATTGTTCCTCCTTTCTCTCTATGACCTTTTTGTTTGTGTTGTTTTGAAAAGTGAGGAGACACCATGGCTCTGCTTTGTGTTCCACAGGGAATATAAAGGAGCACTATATTTTCTTCTAAACACCTTCTCTTACTCAAAATAACCGTCTTTTCTTCTCATTATTTGTAGTCTATGGTAAATGCATAAAGCACTTCATGGAACACATAAGGCAAAATCTCTGCACTTCAAAGAACACTATTCTACCTCCAGCAACTTAGAGAAAAGAAGGCCTTGTTAGGAGTTGTGGTGGTTTGACTTTGGCTGGACACTATGTGCCCACCAAGCTACTCTATCACTCCATTCCTCAGCAGGACACAGTGGGGAGAAAATAAGATGGATAAAAACTCATGGGTCAAGATAAAGGCAGTTTAATAAAGCAGAAGCAAAGGAAAACAAGAAATTTATTTTCTACTTCACATCAGCAGGCATTGTCCAGCCACTCCCCAGGAAACAGGGCTGCAGTACATGTAGCAGTTGCTCCAGAGAAAAAATGTAACAACAAATGTCCTGATTCCTCCTCCTTTCTCTTAGCTTTTATTGCTGAGCAGATATCATATGGTATGGAATATCCCTTTAGTCAGTTTGGGTCAGCTGTCCTGGCTGTGTCCCCTCCCAAGATCTTGCTCACCCCCAGCCTACTGGTGAATGGGAATGTTGGAGAGATAGCCCTGATGCTATTCCCCACCTGGAATTCTGGTCCCAGCTCTGGTGGCCCCAGGACATGAAAGACATGGACCTGTTGGAATGGGTCCAGAGAAGGACCATGAAGATAACAGTCAGAGGGCTGGAACACCTCTTCTATGAAGAAAGGCTGAGAGTTGGGGTTGTTCAGCCTGGAGAAGAGAAAGGTCTATGGAGAAGTTCCAATACTTAAAGGCAGCTTATAAGAAAGGCAGAGAGGCACTTTTTACTAAGGCCTATAGCAACAGGACAAAGGGCAGTGGTTTTAAACTGAAAGAGGGTAGATTTAGATTGGACGTAAGGAAGAATTTTTTTACAATGAGGGTGGTGAAACATTGGAACAGGTTTCCTAGAGAGATTGTGCATGCCCCGTGGTTGGAAGTGTTCAAAGTCAGGTTGGACAAGGCTTTAAGCAACCTCTTCTAGTGAAAAATGTTCCTGTCCATAGCAGGAGGGTTGGGCTAGATGATCTTTAAAGTCCCTTCCAACTCAAAGCATTCTATGATTCTCTGATGATTTCCTTTGTAGAGTAAGCTGGTAGCATGGCTAATTAATTTCCTCTTTTGCAGTAATCTTTACTTACAGTCTGAGATTATTAAGTCTGACTAGACATTAAGACCTGATTTAGGTGCAGCCGACTTGGCAGTATGGAGACCCTCTGGTGGCTGCTTCTTTCACTCACAAGTTTCTCTTTCACTGCTTCTCTTACCCTTGTTGTACGTTTCTCTAGTGCCACAATCACCAGGGCTTTTGTCACTCTAATATTCTGCACTTCTCACTGCTCTCTCTCTGCTATTTTTTAGAGTCATCATTGGTTTTTGCTACAGGTCTGCTATGATGAGGTGTGATGATGTTTTTTCCTCATCATACTTCTTGAAATAATATGTATGATGCTGAAAATAAAACATTGTTTCTAAACCCACATCACACTATTAGTTATACTTGGCAGAAAACCTTGTCACCTTCATGTTCACCTCCTTCCATTCCAGAGTTTGTACCCTAATGCTTGAGGGTGTTGGCTTATTTCTAATGCTTAGCTCAGGCATGTTTAGAGAGTTAGTTGACAGATTTCTGTGTATGCAGCTTCATGCTTTTCCCACATACTACTTACTGTAAATCTCTTTTTAACAGAGATTCCTCTCTAACAGAATAGCTGGAAACTACCATACATCAGGACTGCCTGTTGGTTTTGTTCATTTTTCTCCCTTTTGCTCTGCAGGATGTTAAGGGAGTTCCTATACTGGTTTGAGCCTCTCTGTCCTTGAGGCAGGTAGAAAAAACGGGAAGGAAACTGGAGGGAGGAGGATTGCTTTGCTTTCTCTTTTGGTCCCAGTAACTTCTTAAAGCTTGCTTCAGCTTCTGGAGTTTATTTTTAAATTTTCAGAAGCAAAACAGTGCAAATTGCACAGATTCCTGGAAAGCAACTGTTCATAAAAACTTGCTGATTGTGAATCTTACTGTTCTTTATGTACAAAGAAATATCTTACATTCTTGGTGCATTTTTGAATACCCAAAGACAAGCAAATTCTCTCTGTAGGTTAACTCCAGCATGTTTTGAATACATTTATTTGTTCACTGTAATAAATACTTCAGTTCTTATACAAAATCTGTTAGGTACCTAGCAATCATTTTATGTAGACCCACATTTTGTAGAGAATGATATTATACAATATTCTGTTGTCTAATATGATCATGATATGATTTCAAGCATGATTGGAATTCTGCACAGCATCATAGTTCTGATTTGCATGTCCTCTTAGAGACGCTATTCAACTGTAAATTAATTATGGAAAATAATGGAACTCTATAATTAGGTTTTGGCAAAAGTCAGTAAGTCACTGTTTTATTGTATTTAAAACTTTTTCCCTATTAAACGAATATGCTTTTAAAAGGGGTTTGCATTTTTCTCTGCCTAAAAATCTGAGTCCTTCATATGTTGCTAAATAAGCTGCTGAAAAGTCTAATTACATTGTAACTCTGAAAAATATAACCTTGACTGAAAAATTAGTCATTCCTTACCTAAGTGTTCTTCTTCATATCACAGTTGATACGAATCAGCAGTAGAACGGTAACAGTGCTGCTTGTTACACTTTGTTAGCAATGGAAAGATACCCTGAACTGTGAAGCTGTGTCAGTCACTGAGTCTCAGTTCATTTATGGTTCTTGTAGGCAACATGGGGAAGCCAAGCTCAGTTTGTAGCCGTGCTACCAAGTAAAATTGTACCATAAAGAGGATGCCTGAGGTTTACCTCAGTCACTACTATTTGATAAAACCATGTTTATTTGTCACAGGGAAAAAAATGTACAATGATATTTTGTACAATTAAGTATTACTCTGTTTTAAACGCAGATGTCTGAGATATACTGACAGTAGTATTAGCTTTTCAGACATAGTGAGAGAAAAAACAGCAGCGGCATAAAGCCACTTATTTTAAATTATATTGATGTTAAGCAGATGGTTTAGCTTCTTCTCTGTGATGGTTATGCGCTTTCTGCTTTTCACATTATGCAGTGATAAAAAGAAAAACAAACACAGCACATAGATGTACCATCCCACATTTTCTCCCTCTACATGAAGATGAGAAATCTGTAAATATTAATGAAGTACTGTTCATAGTAAAATACTCAGTTATGTATTGGTCTTTAATCTCAGAAACATAACTGCATTATTAAAAGTCTCTTGTACTTCATTTTTCTTAAGGAGGCTAAACAAACAAAATAATGGTTTTATGGAAAAGTAGTAAACCTACTTACTTATTTGTATAAAAGAATAGCAGTTAATAGTTCTTTACTTAAAACTTTGCTTGTGAATAAAGTTTGTCATGGACCTTAAATGTGGTCAGTCTTCTGTATGATCTTTGCATGGGTTCAAATTTTGTCCCCAAAGATTCAGATATGAATTATGTGAAGCATACTGTCCATGCTTCTCCCAAAATATTCCACATGTTGAAAAAACCTTATTGACTCTTTGCAAGCAAAAAAGAGAGAAAGTATGGTAGCTTGGCAAAATTTCTTGGACATGAAATAGCTGTAATAGATAATCTCTTCCATGGTTAGAGCTGCATGGTTTGTTACAACAAAGAACTAATAATGCAATTAGTATTTTTAAGGGTATCACTACTTTTCTGTATCCTGACAGCAACTACCAAACTCTTCCTTAGACGATGCTTCTTTTTCCCTTTTCAGTCAGTTATGTGGCTGAGGAGAAGGCTGAGGTACTAAATGCCTTCTTTGCCTCAGTCTTTAGCAGTGGA
>JAOXJM010000019.1:67728104-67745471 GCA_026413425.1 Tringa solitaria
GTGTGGGTGGGTGATGGTTTTTGGTTTGGTTGTTGTTGGGTGTTTGGGTGGTGGTGGTTTTTTTTTTTGTTTTTTTTGTTTTGTTTTGTTTTGTTTTTTTTTTGGTTTGAATCGATGATCTCTGAGGTCACTTCCAACCAACACAATTATGTGATTCTGTAATATACAGACTCTATTAAAATGATAAGCTTTTTTACACATACATTCCTGCCTCCAGTGGTTATTTTTCTGAGGCGTGAGCCCTCTTAAATGTCACCTTTTTAAGCTACTTTTACAGAAAAGAACTCAAATGGCTAAATTCAAAGTGGACATTTACATGGAATACCATCTGCTGTATCTTACATTAAAATTACTTATTCTTAGCCTAATGGTGCAAACTCTTATTTTAGACTGCTAACTTCATTCCAGAAAGAAAGGAATATGTAAACAAATATTCACATGATTTGAAAGTAACCTTAGAAAAGCTAAGTGGCACGAAGAAAGTGGTATGTACAGATCAAGGAAATCTTATCACTTATGGAGGAATGGTTCCTAAGTTTATGTTACACAGTGATCAGTAACTACTCCCTTAGGCCATTACAAAGTAATAAATTCAAACTGTGGCTGTTGGCAGTGATGGACTTCCATGTAATTTATTAATGACATCAAGTGATTAATACATATTCTATGTTCCTAATTAAGGTTTAGTCAGTGGATCATAATAGTTTCTTTCTACAATTCTACTTGCTTACAGTTTGCTATTGCCTTTAAAATGAACTGTGATGCATTTGCAGGTTTATCTTGAGCTTTTTAAATTGTCATCCAATGTAGAAAATTGTGTAAGAAAGAGGTTTATGGTCTCAACTGAACATATACCTTCGCCAGTAAACACGGGAAAAATAATTATGATATATATAAATCTTCCTTCAAAAATTGTAACCTCAGTAGCTGCTACTATTGTTCAGCACTTGCAGTAGTGCCATGTGGGTGAAGGAAAGGGGCAGTCCTCTATCTTTTAGTGCATCTAAAACATTCTCTCAAAGTTTCTACATATTTTTTTTTTTTTATGTGAGAAACACTTTGTAAGCCATAGAGCACAGATAGACAAAAGACATATTACAGAGGTTACTTATCCTGGTTGTCAAGTCTTAAGTTCACAGTTACTGACTTTAATTCTCTCAGGACCTTATTAACTTTTACCTCTCAATAAAAGTGGATCTTTATGTCTTTTTTCCTATCTTAAGAAAAACTGTTGTTTATATTATATCTCTTAAATGAAAATAATAATTTAAACAAAAAACAAACCAGTGTCAAACTTAGAAAAATCTTTTGGAAAATATTGTGTCATTTGTGTATAAAAAGGGAGAAGAGATCAAACGTTTTCTCTGCACATTTTGAGACAAGCCATCTTTGTTTATTTCACTGAGGATTTTCTTCCCTTTTCATTAAATCAAATTTTGCAGATGATAGAAATGCTTTGTTGAGTTTAAGACACTAGGAAAAAGGTAAGTGAATGCAGTATTTCAACTGATACCTTCTTGGTTGCTAATTTATCTGAGAAAATTTTTAAAGATTCTATGTTTCCAATTAAATCTATGCAGATTTATTTTTTTTTTAACTGTGAAATCATAGAATCTTGGAATATTTTTCGTTGGAAGAAACCTTTAAGATCATCAAATCCAACCATTAAACTTGCAGTGCTACAAAGTAGGGGCCCAGCATGCTCACATTCTTCATATATTGAGCTCCTGCTTTGAAATCACCACATAATAAGCACATGAGCAAAACTAAGATACATACAAGTTTGTATTTATGAAAAGTTTGAAAAGAGAGGCATCCCTTTGTACTATTACCTTTTTTTTTTATGTTTGAAATATTAAATAGTGGTTACCAAATCTTTTTCTAACAGACATCATCAAACCTAAATGATCTTTTCAAAATCAACATTTGCAGTTTTATACTGTAGAATACTCATTTCTGTGGAGAACCTATGGAAATGTTAATCCTTGCTCAAATGCCATGGTTCTGAATTTTTAAATAGGCAACAATTTTTGTCAGATCAGAGTCATTCTTTCTTGGAAAAATTAAAATATGTCAATCCATTGTTACCCTAAGCTTTCAATTCTAAAATTTAAATAGTTGATCACCCACTTTAATTGGAATCAAAATGGTTTCAGTCACTGAATTAAAAGGAAAGTTTGTTTTGACTTACCTTCAGTGTTTAAATGTTAGTTTCCAATTTCCACCATGAGTACAATACCATATAAGAGATACAAATCCATTTCTGATTCGATTGTATTCCAGAAGTGAAGAGGCTACTCTGGCTTAAACTTGTCTTTTATACATTTATTTCATTATGTGAGTTAAATGAGTACTTAATGGAGGACAGTCAAATGTTTTACCCAGTGAAAAGAACGACAGACAGGATCAATACATCACTAAGAATACAGTACAGTGTTTAAAAAAAAAAAAAAAGTACTGACAGATGGTATTGATGACCTGAAAGGAAAAATACCTTCCTGGTAAAAGTTTAAAAGTTCCATCTTTTTCTTTTGATTTTAGATACATTGAAACAACAAAGGAGTCATCAAATTTCCTGATAGAGTTTTTTTTTTTAAATTCTGAGGAGCCACATTTGAGGTTAAAAAAATAAATTTATTCAGTTTAGAAAAGAATAACAACCTTAAGCTACCATACAGTTCATTCAGTTTCTCTTTGATGCTAATAATTTTTGGATAAAAGTCTCATCTGCTTCCTAACTGTTTTTCAATAGGTTATGCTCATTTTTAGCATTTTTCTTATCTTATGTAAAGGTTGGAAAAAACCAGCCAGTTTAGCTATAGAGTTGCAGCCCATCAAACTTCGTATTGCAACAACCAGCTCAAAAAATGGATAGTAGGTATCACGTCTACAGTAACACAAGACCTATAACCTGCAAATCTTTTCCTATACCAGTCAGTGTCATTAAAAGGCTATGAATCTGTCTCAGATTGAGAGCTCAATTTCATAGCCTTGAATACATTTTGCTTTCCAAGGACAGGGAAGGTAATTGTGGATTTGTTGTAGTGATTCTTTTTCCTCTGGGCTTGTAAACTGTAGTCTTTTCTAGATCTGTTCTGTAAGTCTCTTTCATTTGTACGTTCAAAGGAACTTTGAGCAATTATAACAAAGACTATAGGTGCTGAGAACTTACTGAAACTAAGCAATGAAAAAGTTCTGAAGTAGATAATCCCTAATAGAAATTTTGTTAGTATTAAGAAAGACTGGAGAAAGAAGTCTTAGATTAGCATAGAATAGAAGCTTCAGCAGCCCATTTTAGTATTTGAGTAGCAGAATTATCTACATGTTCCTGCTGGCTTATACTAAAGGTGGTGGATGTAAACTCAAGGAATCCACAATATGCTCCGCAGAGATGAACAAAATTGAATTGAACCTGTGACAGTCTCTTGCAGAAATGTGAGGGGTGTTCACACCATAATCAAATGGAAAGCTCCTCTCCTTAGTATGGCACCTGGAGCACTAGTAATTGGTAGAGATTCAAGAGGAATTAGCTCAAGCCCAGTGCAACTGCAGTAATAAGTCAGTCAACTTGGAAGTGACTCTGCCTGAAGCCTTTCCATGCCTGTATCATGATTCCCATGGCTTCTTTATCTGACAAGACAATTGAAACCATCTGTATCCAGAGTGGCTTTGCTGAGAGTTTTTCACTCCAGGAAAAAGGTGGCTGTCTTGTTTCCCAAACTGAGTTCACTCCTCAGATAATATTTATTGCTGCCTTTGTCCTGTGCTGCAGACAGTAAGTGCATTCATGGTGCAAAATTAGATGAAAGGCTTCAGTCTACATGATTGCATACATTTCAGGCTATTGGCTGCTATAAAATATGTTTCTGTGGCAAAAGAAAATGAAAGGTGAAGTATAAGCTCAGCTGGAATTGTTTGGAGTTCTTCTCCATGTTCCAAAATGCCATAGGTATTCAAAACTGTGTGAAATAACTTCAGTTTTAAAGAAGGTAGGAGTGTATATATGTAGAAATCATGGGGGAAGAGTTTATGATCTGCTTTGTATGTATTTATATTGTGAGCTTTTAACCTATATGAAGATAAGAAAAGAGTTTGTAAAAGCCACTCAGGCAAATGAGTTCAATTTGTTTGGGGAGTTACAGTTCATTCTCTGAAATAATATGCTTTAAATAGCCTCAATATGTTTTCAGAATATCTGAAATGAAGAACAGTAATTGGAAAAATAAATCTAGTCCAGATGTCAGTAGTGTTGGGTCAAAATTTTTGATGTTCTTGGAATATTTGTCAGATGAGTTAAAGCATATTAGATTTCATCCTAAATATCAGCTCAGCATCTCAGTAATATCTCAAATACTATTCAGGTAGAAAACATTTCAAACTCCTGGTATGTTAGCTTTTAAAATAGTGTAATTCCTATTCTGATATACTGAACTCAAAGTACACTTACTGTACTCACAAGCACAGACTACTTTAAGTGTATATTTTATCTTTCTGTTTCATATGCCCAGATGGTAATCTGTTTGCTTTGGGGTGAATTCATGAAATGAAGCATCTGAAGTTTAGAGTGTTTTGATTTGCTTCACTAGGTGCACCAGGCTCTGACTATATAACACAATATTTGCTGCTACGGCTCTTACCCTGAAAGTAATGTTGCCAAAGGGTAAAGAAAGCATAAATGTATTGGTACTCTTTTCCAGACTACAATTTTGCTAAGATTACTACAAACCTTAGGGGCAAGAGCTTAGTTTCCCAATCTGAAGATGAATGTCATGTGTTTTATAAACACAGTCCTCTAAAATGAATCAGGCCTGCACTTGAATCATCCATCAAGTTAAAAGTGCAAGGTCAAATAACATTTTGCTGTAGTATAAGAACATTCATATAAAGTTGATTTAGTTATAGTGACAGTTCTATATTCTCTTTTATATTGATAAAAGATATCGATTACATCATGGGTAGATTACAGCTATAAAATGAAGGACTTCTTATGTATGCATGCTGGAGAGCTGCCTAATTTTACAGGTGTAACTTTTTTAATGCAGGCACTTGTTTCTGTTTATGTCTATGAATAAGGAGAAATCTGGCTGTGGAAGAGAAAGAGCAAATCTCAGAGGCAGCTCAGATTTGTTTCAGAGTATGCCAGAGAAGCGGTAAACAAAGTAATTTTTTGATTGGTTCTTCCTTCTTTGGTAATCCCCGTGGATTTTAGCAGCACTTTGTGATATCGTTAAACCATACCACTAGTAATGAAATTGCTTTGTGTATCCCTGACTAAAGCGAGTATCAACCATGGAAGCATGACACATATTTCTTACCCTTCTCTTACCTATAAGAGATGCAGGACCATTCTGAGTAAGAAATAAAAGATCAAATATGCTTGCCCACAAAAGCTAACAAACAGTACCTTAATTGTACCTGTAATTGTACTGTCTCACTCTAATTGTTGCATCTATGTACTGAGCCTACTGTTAGGTGATGTTGACATTATACATAGATTTAGTTTTTTTCTCATTAGCTTGTCCTTAAATTGTGAGATTAAGTTATCCTTGTTTTTGAATGGCACAAACCTAAATACTCATTCTTCCACAAATAATTAGCAGTAGGTCACTACAAGCAATGCTGCCATTGTAAGTAATAGAGGCAGGCAAATTACAGAGGTGGAAGGCCCCTGAAAAAAAAATGATAATGGGCACCTGCGGAAAATGGAAGGGTAATGTAGGACTTAAACTCAAATAAATGCATGTTTTCTTAGTCCCTGTTCTTGTCACTTCTCATCTCTTCTTGTCTCAGCACATATCTGACTGAAATGGGAAACACTTCTGAGCAACGGTCTTATACATTCACTTTTTCTTGTGACAAATCCTATTTGCTGAGCTAACGAGAAAAGATTAAGAAACGGACTGTTGCAACAGTTTAATATTACAACATATAATTTCATTAACTCCTTTTTTTTTTCTGTCAAAGAATGATTTCTTTGGACTATCATGCAGCAAAGTAAAGCTGTCTCTCAGACTTTATACGAATGAAACCTAAAATTAATAGTGATGACAGAATGTCAAATGGTGTAAGTGAGTACTGGGCATTCTAGATGTTCATGTTGTGTGTGTCTAGTTCAGCGTAACATGTTTATACTGTGTCCCTAATTCTCTTTTACACTGAGTGGCAATTTTCAGTTATCTAATGTAGTTTTGTCAAGTTTTTGTTTCATAAAAGACTGTGTGTCTTCCTGATATCCATGATAAAGAGATGATTTCTCACAAAAAGAGGCTGACGTAGTAATTTCAGCTATTGTAACCACTTATTCCTAAATGCCTCCAAAATTTTAAACAAATTAAATCAAGAGTGGTTCCCAGAACGCTGGTCCACCATGAGGTATTTCACAACTGTAGAACCTGTTTGAGCCATGTGGAGGTATCACGGATTACCAGAAATTGGTTGATGACGTGGTTCAGTGCTAGAAATATTCAGACCATTTGTCTGTCATTAGGCGATTCTTAATAGCTGAAAATCAGCTGATGGGTAATACACTAAACAGTATTTCACCCACCATGCAAGGAGGTGGGATGGGATGGCTGAGAGATTTTACTAGGAGCCATATATCAATATTAGCTATATTTATGTTTGGAATGACAAAGATGAAATAAAAACCTACAGATGGTACATGTATATAGTCAAGGCATAAGCAACACTGCCTTCTGCTTTTCTGGATATATGTAGTTTGATTTTGGTAAAGGGCTATAAACCTGGATAGCACTTGAGCTGTATGTAAAGCAATGAAACTAACAATTGCCTAGTCTTTGTGGAGGAATCTTGTTGGTGGCAAAGACAATAGACTCTGAAAGGAGAGAGACAGACGGTTAATGATTTCATCAAGTGACCCTTTGATTTATCCTGGATTCCAGTATTTTTGCTTTCATATCTTGGTAGTTTTAATTTTGCATTTTGTTTGTGGCATTTTGATAAAGAGTGACCAATTATTGTGACTTTTATTGAAAAATGAGTAAATTTTTGAGTGCCATAAGAAATAAATATTTTGAAAGACTGAATTTAGAAAGACCACAATCTTCTTCAAATTAATTTTGTCTGTAGTAGCTCTTAAACATTAAACTGAGTCAGCATATGTTCTAATTGAAGATTATATGATGATGAAAAATGAAGAGAATGACAGAATTTAATTCTTTTATTGCAGAATGCCTTAGTATCCATCCTTTTGACTTTCAACAAAAGCATCAATGAAAGTGTATGGGCTTTCTGCAGAGCAAATAAACTAATATATGCTTTGGCTTCTGAAATCTGAAATGTATTAGTTTACAAAAATTTCATACATAATAATTAAAACAGAAATTGTTGTAACTGAAGATCATGTAACTCTTAAGGACATTTAAAGAAGGTGAATTATAACATTTTTTTTAGCTTACTCATTGTTTTAAAAATGAAAATCCTGCCTCAATTAACTTTTGATCACTTGTGATAACTGAAATAAATTGATGAAAGATGTGTATTTTAGATCAGACAATAAAATATGAACCCAAACCTATATCCAATTTCTGTTGTTAAAATATTATAAATTATTGGAAGGATCATGAAAGGTAGGTCTAATGGGTCCTTAGGAGTATATAACTCATTCCCCACCTCCAGTGCTGCCTCCAGCTGCATATGTGTCATTTCTGCAGATGTATATCTAAGTATCATAATGACGGAAGTACTGGTGGTTCCACAACTGCCATAGACATTACATTTCAGTGCTAAAGATTAGAAAGCCTTTTTTTCTCCCCACCCTCCCCCCCCACCCCGAGGAAGTTTAATCTCTTTTTCTGCAGTACTTTCAGTTACATCAACTTTAGCATCTGCTTTTTCTACTTCCAGTATTTTTTTGTGCAGGATCTGAAATACTAAAATGCAATTATGTGTCTACAGAGAATAACTGTAGACAGAGACCTGTAACTCCAAACAGGAAGCAGTGGACATCTCAGTGCAGTGCCTTCTCTCACAGAGCTGAGAGAGAGAGCTGAGAGCTCACTCTGAAACTTCACTTAGCTGGGGAGAGTGGAAAGAAGTCAGGAGAAGAAATAAGTGTCTGTGGGTTACCGTGATCTGGCACAACTTAGCAACTCTGCTAAGAGCAGTAAAGTTTTGGAAAGTTTGGCTACATGTTTGTGAAGCTGACTTTCAAAGGCAGTGTTTGCAGACCTCAGTGTGCAGCAGAATTTTTGAATTAATTCCTTCAGTACAAAGTCTCTGAGATAAAGCTTTCCCTGAAAGTGTACTTTCTTATTAACTAGTTCATTTAGGTTTTAAAAAAAACCTGGTTCTAAGCTTAGTATGTATTGCAAGAAATCTAACACATCTGTTGGAAAAAACTCCACCATTGCCTGCCTTAGGCTTATCTGGAAATTTTTACTTGTTCAATTTGTTAACGCTTGACAACAAACACATTTTAAGGTAATGTTTTGGACTATGACAGATTTACAAACAAACTACTGCTGTCCTCGGTGCATCTTGGGTGACATCTCTTTGGAAATCTGCAAAAAAAAATAATTTGTGGATTATTTTGAGGAAAAATATGACCACTAGCCTTAAAAAATTCTCGTCTCAAGAATATAGTTATTTTATGCCTGAAACCCTATTGTAAATTATATGTAAAACTAATTAATTATGGTGTCAACATATAGGTCTAGAGGACCTTTATTATTACTAATAGAATTTTGAACCCTTTTTAAAATCTGAAATATTTATTGTTTGACAATTAAAGCAGCCAGCTTTTGGATGTGTTGCATCTCAACATTTTAGATCTGTGGCCTTTAATGTTTTCAATATTTTAGAATATGTAGGTCACATAACTTATTTTGATGATGCTCATGTTTCTTCTGTGCTTTTAGGGCAAAACTATCTTAATTCATTTCACGTCTGGCATGTGGCTCAAAAAATCCAACTGAAATCTCTGCAATATCTTCAGGCTGTCCCTGTGTAGTGTGGTTTAGTGACTTCTGGTTTTGATGATTTCTTGTTTTGATATTGTGAAACTCCCCGCATTATTTTTGTGACAGTTGTCCTCTTCCTTAAAGCAACATCTTGATTGAGATTGCACTTAAGCTGATGCAGTAGACAAATTTAGATAAGTATTAAAGAGTTACCAAAGAGGAGTTCCCACAGATGATTTTTCCCTCCAAAAATTTGATGAAGATCAACATCTGGGGAAAAAAGTTCAATGTTTTGCCTGCCCAATCCATGAATGAAATGCATCTTTTTGTTTATTTTGGACTATTATTTTGCCAGAGATTGTATACTTCCCACTGTTTCTTGTAGTGGGCAGTATCTGTGCCACTAAAGATTTTGTAGAAAATTGTGGTAGCCTCTCCCCTTTCATTTTCCTATCAGTATTTTCCATTTTATTTCTCTCTTCCTTTTACAGTAATTCTTATCATTCAGGATTGCTTTCATGACTACTAAGCTGATGTCCTCAAAGACCTGCTTTCTTAGACTCCCGAATCTTATTCTGAGGGGTGGTGAAAATATCAGAACACACTAATTTTACATCTAATGTGAGTGGGGTTTTTTTCCATATGTATCACTTTTACAGTGACACTGAATTTCCTCTACCATTTCCACACCTGGTTAGTAAGATTTTTCATCAGCTTGGTGCCACCTGAAGAGCAGCTTAGGGCAAGGAGCAGTTTTTTGTAAAACAAGATGCTCATGATATCCTGCTGCTGGAGAAACTGATAAGTTGCTCTGTTTCTCATCTTTTAGGCAATCACTTATCTCTATAACGACCTCTTCCTTGTCCTAGAGAAACTTCATTTCTCTAGTAGCCTTTTGTGGTGGACTTTGTTGAATTCCCATTGGGATCTGTCATAACAACACCCCCTAGTTCTCTACTACCACTTGGGTTTTGCCCTCAGAAATAATAAAGTAATGAGATGGAGATTTTTATCAACATTTGGGAGTTTGCTTCTTGAGCTTCTTCAGTGGAGATTTTAATGTTTATAGTCTATTGTACTGATGCATTTGGGGCGGGAGCGGAATGAGGGAGGGGGATGATGAGGGAGAGAAGTCTGAATATTTAAATATCCTTTAAAGATTAGTTAGGATACAAAACACAGTTTAGAGTTAAATTCTCTTGACCTCCAAAGGCCCGTGCTCATCTTTATTTTAAGTCTACTTTGTGTGCAACCAAAGATGAAGGGAAATAGCTACAAGACTTAAAATACTTCCCTTTGGTTTCAGCATAATAGAAATCAAACATATTTTTAGAGATGTGGTGGATTTGCTTATTTGTATGGGCTTTTTTCGTTCTAATTTTATTTTCTATTAAGTCTGAGAATAATTCAAGGTAACAAAAGGCAAGATTAAAAAGTCATTACAATTCCCCCCAGGAAGTGAAAAACCTGAAAAAAAAAATTATCACCATGAGTTCAAGTAAAGCTTCTCCAATTCTCTATTAAAATCATCAGATAAGTTAGCTTTGAACCTATTGCTTTAACCTACTCAGTAGTGAAATTGAAGCATGCTCTTTATTTAACTGAATACTACATAATACATTTAGGAATTCAACCTAGTATAGAAACTTTTCATGTTACAGTTGGATATATATTTAGACAGCAAGACACTCTTCCTATATGGTGAGAAAGAACTGCTCCTTCTATGGGAATGCACTATGGGAAGATACTGTTTTCTTTTGTAGGAAAATACCTTGTCATTGAAACAAATGAAAAGGTCGAGTAATAGCGAAGTAAAATATGGCAATGGTGGGACAACTTGCTTACCCTTTGCCCTCTTGAGCTGACCTAATCAGTGTAACAGCACATGCACTGAATGACCACAAATTTGCTCTTATAAAAGCAGAATTGTCCTATTGTAACCTTCACCACAGAACAGCACTGGAATGCTATTGCTTTTTTGACTTAACCTTATAATGTTGGATTTAGTCCAGTGACAGTATAGCTCATTAAGAGTAGATACTTCTGTCTTTCTTAATGAAGAATTGCCAGGAGCACATAGAGAAACTGTGGTGAGTTGACCTTGCCTGACCCTCCCCCTCTCCCACCAGCTGCTCTCTCACTCCCCCAGCTCAACAGGGCAGGGCAAGAAAATAAGATGAACAAACTCGTGGGTCAAGATAAGGACCAGGAGACCATTTACCAATTATTATAACAGGCAAAGCAGAATCCGTTTCAGGAAGATTAGTTTAATTTATTGCCAATTAAAACTAGAATAGGAGGGTAAGAAACAAATATAAAACTAAAGCCACCTTCCTCTCAGCTCCTCATCTTCCCATTCTCAACTTCACTCCTCCGTGCCCATCTTTTCTACTTTCATGCTTACATTCAGAAAGAAGTTGTTTTACTGTTGCTATGTGTTTTGACACTGCTTATGATTTCATCTAGATAAAGCATTTTCAATCTTGTTAGAGAGCAGGAATAAAGAAAATAAGGTAAAAATAAAATAAACTGTCTAGAAACATATTCTGCCTTTTAATAGAACACCTTTTTTGTCTTTCTAATGCATTCAGGCAATGTAATATTATTATCTTCTGGTGGCTTTTTCTTCCTGCTTTCTTGTATCACAGGTTATTTTCATTTCTTTGAATAATAATTTGTCCTCTTTATTAATAGAAGATAGCATTTGACTTCCAAAATATTTCACTCAGTATCTCTGGTTGATATAAAGATAAGAGCTGTACAATCACATCTGGGCATGACTGTGAGTTTCCATAAATAAGAAGATATATATATACTTATATATATATAAAAGAAGTTTCTCAGTGTCTGGAGAGGTGTTCAAATTTCAGCAAAATGTTCAAGAATTGAAGTTTTTATTCCATGACAATTGTTCAAAAAAATTCTGAGGCAAACTTTGTGCCCACACCTGTTAATCTCCTCACCTAAGCAACATGGGGGGTTTTGTTTGCTTGTTTATTTATTTGTTATAGAAACAGCTCATACAGAGCAACAGAAAGCCAAGAATAAAGGAGCCCCAGAAGCCCAAGAGATGCATTTCTAGGGAATTTGATGAATCACTCCATTTCTTCATTTTGATGGGAGAATATTTTCAGCTAGATCCCACTGTGACCCTGCATTAAAAAAAAAAATAAATGAATAGTGTATAAAGTTTTTATTTTCACAAAGTAAACTGGCTGAAAATTATATACTAGGGAGATAATAGAGAATTGATGCAAATCTTATGCTAAAACTACTGCTTTGGTAAGGGAGCAACCTGACTTCTCTAGGGAAGCATCTTTGTTTAATGGAGACAGTCCTGTCCGGAGTTCTGGCAGCTCTTTGCTGCTTCCAAGACTCCTTCTGCAAATTGCATAAATTCCTTATGTTGCAGATTCCTTCTGCAGTTCACTTGTTGGTCTTTTTACCTTGTCCATGATCAAGCATATAGTATAATAAAAAATTATTGAATTAGCTCACGTATTTCTATACCACATAAAAAAATAATTGAATGAGAATTAGATAAAATATTGTATTTCACCACGAAATTTGTATTTAATTACAATACTGATCTTTCTCATAGATGCAGTGTTATGTTCTTATAATATCCTAATACTATTTTTAAGTACTATTTTTCTTTCTTTTTTGCATGCTGTTTTTTGGTTTTCAGGATAATCTGTCAGATCATAATGTGCTTTATATAGAGGTGCAGAGTCTTCTTTCTTAGGCATTGTGAAAGTCCTGGAAAAGTAATTTCTATATGGCAGGAAGCCAAAGAATTTTGTTCTCTTGGTTTTTCTTCCTGAAAAGCTTAGGGGGAACATGTTGACCAAAATTGTTCATGGCATTTTTATCAGATTAATTTCAAAATAGCACAATCATTACTAGTCTTTGGTATGAGTGTGATTCTGCGTTATTGTATAATCTATAGTTCTTTTGCTCTGTCAGGATTGTTATTCTGGTCCTGATGAACATAAGACTCAGAACGTTTCTTAACTCCTCTGCCTTCACTGTTGAAGACAGTTCATTTTTCACATGTCCCATTAAAATAAACTGAAAGTTCATATTTAAACTCATTATAGTGGAAAAAGTTCTAAACACCTCCCTTTTTACTGTAGAGTTGGAGACATGGATGGAGAAAGCTGTGGAAGTGCCAAATTCCATCACCAGAACAGAGAAGTTGTTAATCCTAGTGTTGCAAAGATAGTATTTTTTCTTTGTCTCCATTCTGGGTTTAATGCTTTGTCAGTTTCCCCTTTAGTTACTTCAGTAAATGGCTTTCTAAGCTACTGTAAGCAACACGGTTGCCTGCTCCCCTTGAGTGCAGTGAGTCTGCACTATTATTTGGTATTATTAGAAGCTTTCACTTGCCTCTAACCCTATTTACCTCAACAGAGGCATTTGTTGCTTTAACAGCTCTGACAATTCTTTCTGTTCCTTTTTGGATAGGAGCTAAATATGATCCTAAAACATCCCAAGGATTTTCACTGAAAACATCACCATTTCAAAAAGCTCAGAACAACCAACAAGTCTAAATAAATTTTCCTCTTCTTGTTTTCTAGTAAGCAAGCAGTGGAGCTGGAAACTTGGCAGCAAACTCTTTTGTCTTTCCTGCTTGTATCCGTGGAGCCTGTATTTTGCAAGGTAAACGTTCCATTTTAATTAACTGTAATTTTATACTATTATAGTTTCCAGTGACTAAAATGACCTTATAATACCTCTAGGTTTTGAAGAAAGCATCCTTGCTTAGTGTTTCATTTACAGTTTTAGCAGAGGATACTCTTATAACTTAAATGCAATGAGTTGCTTTGGATTCATTAACAAGGACACCTCCCTTTCAGGAAGAAAGGAAAAGGCTGCCAAGATTTAGGTTATTTGTGAAAGTCTGGGTTATTGATCCTATATTTCCATCAATCTGATCAAAAGAACAGTTAAGCTGAGCATGAAGATTTAAATCTGAATGTGAATGCATTTCTTAGTCAAGATGTATTCTCCATAATTTGTGTTTATTCGTGATTTTCTGTTTATTGGCGATGTTATTAGAAGGGAGACTGAAGGTGATCCTTCAGTTTTACTTATTTGACAATATTTCGGTACAGTCTTTAAAATTAGAGGAACTTATTCATGCTTTTAAACATAGTTCTTAGTAGTGATATTTGAAAGGTAGTCATGGTAAATATTTGGAAAATTTAGTTTTCTGGAGTTTAAAAATACCTCAGGGAAACTAGCTTGTTTTGATAATTAATTTTGTAACCATTGAAGACTGCTGGTTCTGCCAAGAAAAATATGTCCCTGAACACCTTCCTTACCTTTGGTTAAAGGTCTAAGCTTAATACTACTCTTTTCCTTCAAGACTTTGTTCCACCCCTGAATCTTATGTTTGAAATTTTCTTAGTTGTCTGTAGGAAAGAACATTCCTCTCTGAATCTTTCTGCCATTGTAACTAACTCTTTTACACGTGGTGAAAAAAAAAAAAATTTTCAAAAGCTTTTTTATTATACATTGGAAAGAATTGAGCCAGAAGCCATGCAAAAGCTTCTCCAAATTCATGCCTTTAAATGGAGCGCTGAGCAGAAGAATTACCCCCTCTCTACAGTGGCGCCACTTTGAGCTGTATGTTCAAGGTGGGAAATTGGCCCTTTTGAAAAATAAAATCAGCAGCCTTCCCAGCACCTAAACTGAGGGAGTTAATATTCTGCTCTTCAGCATTTATTTAACAAGCTGAACCCCAAGGCTGTGCATTTTAATGTATTTCATTTCTTTGGTAGGGAGAGAAAAAAAGGTGAGTCAGCCTTTGCTGTGAGTGAAACCCTGCTATGAGATGTGGGTGGTGGCTGTAAAAAGAACAGTGGCAGCATTTCCTTCTAGGCACCTTCTGAGGATGGAAGCCATTTGTAAATACTGAAAAAGGGTGGCTGTTTTTACCAACTCTCTTTCACATGCTAAAAAAAGTAGAAAACTTCCATTTATGAAGAAAAGCACAAAGTTGTTCCATTCAGATGCTTAGGCATTGAATAATTGGACTTGCCAGAAAAGTGTGAGTGATGTTGCATTTCAAAGAGTTGATGGTGCAGCACCCCAGATTTTGTTTTGTGTTACGTAGGCCTCATCTATCCTGAGTTTGCGAATCCAGCAAAAGTGGAGGAGGCACTGGCAATCAGCAGTCTGATGGCTAAAGCCATAATTTTACAAGATCTTAAACACAATTTTCATGATTACGTTTTTCATTATTATGTTGCATTATGTTTAATGAAAATTTAAGCATGTACTTAAACACTTGCACAATTGGGATCTATTTGGCTCAATAACAGCTAAAGAAGTGACAGTGAAGACAGTAAGCAAAATTTCCAAAGCATCCATATGTGACATAGCAGCAAGCACATGCTGTTCTTTTCTCCATTGTATGTGATAGCTTGATGTCTTATGCAAGATAACAGTCACAAAAAATAATAAAATGTTTTAAAATACAATTTCCCAAGAACATTTTTTTTTCTAAAAAACTATTATTATGAGTTTTTATCCAAAATAGCCAGTTCTGACTTATTTGGCTTCCTTTCATTGTATGGGAGTTGAATCTGAAGGTGCCACTGATTCTAGTGAGTTATGGGTAATTTTTGACATTGACAGTTCAATAGCAAAACATCAATATTCAATTTGGAGTTAGCAATAAGTCACTGCCAGTGAGAATAGACTAATACATCTTTATGTTGATGATCTTTTGTGAGGTAATGAGATGTTTATAATCAGCCAAAAAGGTAGGTTTGGAGTTGCAGTTTGATCATTCTATTTGTAAACTGGTTTTGGAAATTATTATGAAGTAAATTGTCTTTCTTTCTGTCGTTTATCTTCCTCCTTCTGAAAAGATTTATTACCACCTATTTAACTTGTTTTCCTAACATTCTTATTGTGAATTTGGAATGCATAGTGCATCACATTTGCAGATTTGCATGTTTCCTCTGTACTTCTGATTTCACATTAGGGTACAAACAAAAAGCATCCTAAAACCCTGAGTAGTTTTTAGGCATCTCAAGAATTATTCTTTCTTTATTAATCTAGAAAATATTAAGTGCTAATCTATGGCACTGAGCCAGTATAGAATGTCTTTTTCTAAAAAGAGAATAAAGGAAGGGGTCATTTCAGAATATCACCACATATGTCCATACATATGTATTTCTTTTCTAAAGAGAAAAGATCCCAGTACTCCATAGACTGAAATTTTCCATGTGAGCAAATTTTATGTATTTTTGTGCTTGAGATGTTAGAAATAAAATAAAAATAGATTAGAGGTGGTGTTCTCTAATCTAATTTCTCAGATTTTTTTTTAAATACAGGGGCCTGATTCTGATTTAAGGTCTTTTTTCTTCCTGGTCAGATATGAACTCTCACCTGGGGTCTGGGAATTCTTTGTAAGCATTTCATATAGTCCCTTTACCAAACAGTAAATGCTATTTGGACCAGAAATCCTCTAAGTGTGTATCATAAGACTCTGGCTGATAAACTAATCTCCCTTTTTTCTTCTCTGAAGAGCCATTCTGGAGACAACACCACTGTGATGGTGCTAAAGTGCTGTGCTTTTATTTTGCGTATCTGCAGTCAGTAGCACGTATTCATTCAAAAAAGTACAAGCAATATGAAGATTTTCCACACTGTGACATTGGCTGTTGCTGATAGTGTGTTTGTGTAGCCGGATTAACTCAGTTTCCTTTCCCAAGAAGAACAGTGCTGTAAGAACTGATTTTTACTAATACAGCCACCTTCAATTTCAGCCTACCAGGGTGAGAGATATTTTTTACCTCATCAGACATAGCTAGACTGCAATACTTCAGTATTTGTCTAGAAAAAAAATATTTCCATTGTATTCTATATTGATTCTAGTTGCTTGTGCTTAAATATCTGTATTTCTAGAGTAACTTTCCTGAATTTGATGGACCTGTAAATTGAAGAAAAAGTTCACCTGTTGAACAGTCCTAAAGGAGAAAACAAAAATAAATCTCGCTTATTGTAATATTTTCTGCTCTTTAATCTATGAATCTAGATTAAACAAGTGTTTATCCAGGGGTTTGGTAGTATAATTAATTAAGGTTTCTCAGATCTGTCAGCATTATCAGGTCTGCCTGCCTGAAAATAAGTAAAAGCTGCTTTCAAGACCAGAAGCTACTGTTCTTCAGGCTGAAAAGGAAAACTTGAGTAATTGTGTTGAAATATACTAGAACCAGAAATATTACTAGAAATATATACAACTTGGTATGTAAATAAAAAGAGTAGATCCCCTGAGGTTTAAATAATTTATATTATTTATATATATTTATATTTATATTATCCAATATAACTAATAGATGTTTAAAGCTAATGCACAGCAAACAACACCTTCACTTAAAGAGACATGCAATTGATTCAATTAAGACATTCCAGTTTCTTCCCTGTCCTC
>JAOXJM010000019.1:67775701-67787589 GCA_026413425.1 Tringa solitaria
ATGATCTCTAAGGTCCCTTCCAACTCTAACCATTCTATGATTCTATGATTCTAAAAGGCTCTATTGTTACATAGAATATGAAGATATTATGCTGTTCTACCATAACAGATGGTTTAGGAACAATAAATCAGAATGAATAAGACTATTCTCTAATTTTATGGGACTATACTTTTCATTGCTTATTGGATAAGCATGAATGAAAAATTAAATACAGATGTTTGTGTGCGTGTGTGTGTCTGATGGTGAATAAAGAAACAGTATTTCCAGTATAAGTCTTACTTAGAAAGAATAAACCAGCATGAACTATCAGCTCAGTCTCAATATGTCATAACTGTGCAAAAATTCTTACTTTTCCCTTTTGCAAACAGCCTATGTGTCTCAGTAAAAACTATTGCGTTCAGTATATGTCACAATATCATTGCAGAAGCAAATGTATCTAAATCTTCCTTTATCAGTAATATGAAAACATTTCTTGAAAGCCAGTGAAATTCAGGGCCACCTTTGTGATAGAAACATGCTTGCAGCTTTTCATCAGCTGTGGGGTTTTTTAATGGATTTTTATGGTATTTATTGAATTTTCTTTTGAAATCTTAAACGTTCATGGTGATCCTCACACAACAAAAATTGTAAATAATTTATTTTTAAATAATTGTTTGTAAATAATTTATATCAGAACTACTCTGATAAAAGCTCTGTAGACTAATTGTTCATTGCCTGAAAAAAATCATCTTTTGTTTATTTTATATTTGTTTCAATCTGTTAATTTATTCCAAGTTTCCCCTTGAGTTGAGGGTTCTGTTTTCTGCTTCACTTACAGCATCCTCTGTGGTATTCTCAGTCTTATCTAGATTACATTTTGTAGAAAAAATTTGCAAATTAGCCTCTGCCAACCTCTGCTACTTCACTGCAGGATACTTCAGTCTTAGTTGCTGCAATAGAGATGTATATAACATACACGTTTTTCTGTTTAATACTCTGTGACTTAATTTTTTTATTAGGTTCTGCAGTTCATTTCAGTCCTTCTTCCCAACTAAACATGAGTGGCCATGTAACCAAGGAAGGTTTTCATTTTCTTTATTTCTTTTCTTTCAGAAATCAACATGGGATAGGTAGAATGAGAAATGAGTGGCGGAGTTAGCTGTATGTTATCACTGAATGTGTGACAAATCTAAAAGACAAAGATTCAGACACACTTTGTTCCCTCTGCAACATTCAGATTCTGTTCCCACTGAAACCTGTTGAGGTTTTTCCATTGAGAGCAGTTGGAAAAAAAAGGATTTGATAATATTCAAAATGGCATCTGATTTGTTAGAAGCTTTGCTTCTCCACACGCAAAGATTCTGATTTTTTTTCCCCATCTCTTACATTTTAAACCATAGTAAACACATTTTTAAACTCATTTGTATAGTACAATTTTAACTAAGACAAAACCTGACCCAAGCCTGTTTAGATTATTGTGTGGGTTGCATATTTTCCTTGTTATTAAAATGATTGTTGAAGTGAAATCCAAGTGGGAATGTGAAATCACGGTATGTGGATTCCAAGCAGGAATGTGAATATTACCGGTATTTGGGGTATAATATATATCATATATATTCCTGGCTTTTTTAATAGTTTTTTAGAAAAGCATTTGCTCTCTTGTTACAATGGCTTGCACTATTTATTGCTTCTAGATCAAACTAAAGTTATTTGGAAGTGACATCTTTCATTTTACTGTTCCTGAAAATTGTCACATAGCTTTTTCCCAGATAAGGCAGAGAAAATCCAGTAAATCTAAACTTTTTGATTTTTCACTTTATAGCATCTTTTTTTTTTTTAGTTTAAAAATTGAAATATAATGAAAAAATTAAGCTACCCTACAGAGAGGTGTTTCTAAATCACAGAATGTTTGCTAGTCCTGAAATTAATTTTCTTTTATTTTTCATTTTTCTTGCCAATATGTCACCCAGCATGGCATGGAGTCAAATTTTGGTTTTTAATAATTTTTTTTTCTTTAGTTCAAAATACAGTTGGAAATCCATTATTCAAGCAACCCTATCTGAAGTTACTGGTTTGTAATTTCTTTGTTGATGGTCATCCACTGAAAGGAGTTCTGTTCCTTTTTAACAGATAACAATTCAAATCAGTTTTCTAGGCTATTATATAAACAGTGGTTAGTGTGATTGTGCAGAGCCACAGAGAGTAGGTTTTTCTGTTGTTCTCCTCTTAAGAATCCATCAGACCATCAAGAGAAGTGCATTCTGTGTTATTGTCTTCTTTACCACTGACACCAAGGATAGATCTTTCCTCTCCTTTGTGGAAAATGAGCAGAAATCTGAATTCTAGATTCACGGTATTAGCTGAAAAAATTACTTTCTATCCTTCTCAAAATTCCAGCATTTCAAAATATATTTCTTGGTAACAAGGACAAAATAAAATCTTGAGAAAGAGTCTAATGCAAAATTTATGTGAGTAAAATTGAAAATGTCCAAATACTTTCAGTTGCTCTTTTTGTTAATTTAAAACTGAGGAACAGAATGTACAGTATGAAGTGAGAATGTTTCCAATGGATTCCACCTCATCTGCTGGGCTAGTACGTTTTCAAACAGCTCTGACTTATTAACTGCAAATTCCAAACCCACTTGGGTTGATGACATTTTTCTGTCTTCTCTGCAGTGGTTACTAGTGCTTCCATGTCAATGGTGATTATTGCATAGAGCAGATTCTGATGAAATGAACGATGGAGGAATTGTATGCATCTAAAAAGGGCAGACAAGCACTAAGGGGAACATCAGAGATGGGTTACTTTCCTTTAAACTTAACAACCAGAACTGCCCAGGCAGCACAATTCCACATGAAAGGCCTCAGCTTTTCCTCCTGATAGGCTCCCTTGCCATTTACAGACAGGCTGCTTTAAAGATTTTGGTAAAAAGGTAGTGCTGCTTGCAAAGTTTCAGAGGATGCTGCAGCTGATAAAAGGAATGACAGCATTTTTTGAACAAGTGGCTGAGATGCGGGAAAAAAAGACAGAACAGGATAAGTGTTATGTAAAATGTATTTATCATATACAAAGCTTGAAATATGCAAAAAGGGAAGTATTTTTAAGAATAAAGAATCAATGAAAAAAGGTTGGATATACATTCTTAGCTCTCCTTTTTTCATTCCATCTCCAAATATGCAATTCTCCTACTAATATTCCTATTCCATTTATAATGAAAATATGATATATACCTCTGCAGAAATAATCTATAGAAAATGAGACGCTTTAAGTGTACAACTTGTTACATAGTTCAATATCCAAATTACTGTATTTTCTTCACTCATGTGTTTTAAGTCTGTATGAATCAGAAAACGATGAGACAGGGATAAAAGGTGCATAACGAAGGCAGTGCTTCTGGAAGGTGTTTAATGTCATCTGCTCTCACACCTCTAGAAAGCTGTAATTTACCACAGTGTCAGTAAAGTGTTTTACATACACTGTTTTGTCTGGTATGAATGAACTTGTGGCACCTGACAAGTCACTGATGTACCCCTTATACTCTGCAGTCCTTGTTTATGTACAAAATTTGGGGAGTGCTCAGCTTCTGGAGGTCCTGGCAATATGGTCCACAGCTGCAGTGAGGGGGGCACTAAAAAAAATTAATGCAGAAGAGAAAATGGATCTAGAGAAGTGTTTGGAGTCTGACAGTTCCTCCAGCTTTGCTGAAAAAATCTGTTATTTTCTTGATATATTTGCTTCCTTGTTGTTTTTGAAGTTGCAAGATGCCAGGCAAGGTCATTAAACAAGAGGAAAATCTCTGGCTTTCTGTTTTCCTGCAGGGTAAGTATAGATCACAGTTCAGAGTGGTATTGCTCCAGGCTAATGGGTTTACTGTGTTGTTTTATTGTTTTGTTTTTGCTTTCCTCTTACTCATTGATACTCCATGTTTAACTCTGGTCTCATAAGCCCACTGATATTTTTCAAACAAGAATGGACAAGGAAAAGATAACTTAACGCTCTATAGGACTTTCCTTTCAGGATAAGTGTAAAGATAGGGCTACAAACTCTTTGCTGTGTCAGTCTCCCTGGGAGCCTCATTCGATAAGGAAGTTGCTGTTACCTGGTTGTCCAGTTTCTTTGGAGTTATTCCCTCAGTCTGCTACTAAGAAAAACAAGTCTGTGTAGTCACTCCTCCTACTTCAGCTTAGAAGCAGAGTTCAGATTGCTCTGAGCAACCTGGTCTAGTTGAAGATGTCCCTGCTCATTGCAGGGGGTTTAGACTAAATGATCTTTAGAGGTCCCTTCCAACCCAAATTAGTCTATGATTCTCTGCCCTGGATTTGAGCATTGACCAGCATCACCTTTTCTCAAAGTGCATTCACATCACCTGGGATGAGTAACATGCTGTCTCATTGTTGGCAAAGGAGGAGAAGGAATACAACAGCAGTGCACTCACCCTCAGCTGAAGTAAACAGGGAAAGCAAAGCTTGCCTGGTCACAAATGGGCTAAGTCTGGCTACTCCCTTTTAGAAGGGAATTTAAGGTCAAGTAGCAGATAAAACAAAATTTGATCAAATGAAAGAGGAGCATGAAAAAAAGGAATATTTTATATGTTCCTGAGGACATACAGGATTCAGGAGATCTTTCCTTAGCAGCCCATGTATAGATAAAAGCCTTAATCTTTTCTGAAGGTAAATCTTTTGCCTTTTTTCAGGTTCCTATGTGTTTTAACCTAGTATCTGAAGTTGGCGCAGCCTCAGCTCACCCATCGATTTTTGGAGAAGTAAAAATTTTATATATTTGTATAACCATGGAATAGTATCATGCCAGGGAAGCAATTAGCCTTCAGCAAGAGGGCTGTTTTCTTCAATATTTGGTTGGATAGTCTTCTAATACAACTATACCTATTTACTCTCAGGCACTCAGCTTTTGTCCCATTCATTTTAGTTTACTGTGACACATATAATTTATTCTTCCCAAGATTTACATGCATCTGCAGTACCATTAGTTGTATTTGTTGTGCTATTAGCTTTAAATTTTTTTAAATACCACAGAGATGGCAAATAAACTGTCAAGGAAAGTGGCTGATGTATGAGAGAGTATTAACATCTGCATGGAAAGATGCATCAAATTTCTTCAGGGAATATATCAGCTACCATAAGATAACAGTTAAGATTATCTTGGGTTTTGAAGCTGATTCCTGAACTATACTGATTCTTTATAATGTTCATAGTCCTTTAGGCATAAAAATTGATGTTACAATGAGAATTGTAACTCATGCCCTTCTCTGCTGCTGTTCCCATCTATATTTTTAGAAAATTAAAGGAAAGACAATATGAGACCTACTTTTCACCCTCTGAGATTTTCTCTGATGTTTTTCTGTGAGGAGGAAATGTCTTTTCTTCCCTAGACCTGAGAGCATCCTTTATGTCATGTTACTCAAAACACAGAAACTAATATCTGGGTCATCATGTGTGAAAGTGCTAAATAACATGAAAGAATTTCCCAATTCTACATCAATCTTGCAAATGTGTTTTGAATTTTTAGAGAAACGGTAGTACAACAAAGATGAAAGCAGATGAGACTACTAACTGTGCTGCTCCCAAGCCATGTCAGAACAGTGGCTTTCTAATGCAAATATTAAAAATAAAAAGGTATGCAACCTCATACCCCTATCTTTTTCTTTCTTTCAGTCACAAGTACAAAAGAGGAAAAAAAAGAGGGGAAAAAAATTAAAGAGATCTGATCAAGAAATTCTTAAGATGAATACTCAATGACTTTTTTGCTAGCCTAGGCAAAAGGGTTCTAGGGCTCTAGCCATGCTGCCCAAGTCACAGAAGGCAAAGGCAGGGACTGGGATAATGAGGAACTGCCTACTGCAGGAGAAGACCAGGTTCGAGACCATGTAAGAAACCTGAAGGTGCACAAGTCCATGTGACCTGATGAGATACTTCTGCAGGTCCTGAGGGAACTGGCAGACTATCTCATATTTGAGAAGTTATGGCAGTCTGGTGAATTTCCCAGTGACTGGAAAAGGGGAAACATAACCCCCATATTTAAAAAGGGAAAAAACAAAGACCCAAAGAACTACAGGTTTGTCAGTCCCACCTCTGTCGCTGGCAAGATTATGAAGCAGATCCTCCTGGAAATTCTGATAAGGCACATGGAAAATAAGGAGGTCATTGGTGACAACCAACATGGCTTCACTAAGGGCAAATTCTGTCTTAAAAATTTGGTGGCACAGTGTTACAATGTAGCATGACAGTGTTGGTGGATAAGGGAAGAGAAACTGACATAATCTATCAGGATTTGTGCAAAGCCCTTGACACTGTTGCACATGGCATTCTTTTCTCTAAATTGGAGAGACATAGATTTTATTGATCGATCACTCTGTGGATAAGGAATTGGCTGGATGGCTGCACTCGAAGAGTTACAGTCAATCGCTCAATGTCCAAATGGAGACCAGTGATGAGTGGTGTTCCTCAGGGTTTGATACTGGGACTGGTGTTGTTTAACATCTCCGTTGGCAACATGGAGAGTTGTATTGAGTGCACCCTCAGCAAGTTTGCTGATGACACCAAGCTGTGTCGTGTGATTGACATGCTGGAGGAAAGGGATGCCATCCAGAGGGACCTAGACAGGTTTGAGAGGGGGGCCCATGCAAACATCATTAAATTCAACAAGGCCAAGTTCAAGGTCCTGCATGTGGGTCAGGGCAATCCCAAGCACAAATAGAGGCTTGGCAGAGACTGGATTGAGATCAGCCCTGAGGAGAAGCACTTCAGGGTTTTAGTTGATGTCAAGCTCAACATGACCCAGCAAGGTGTGCTTGCAGCCCAGAAGGTGATCCACATCCCGGGCTGCATAAAAAGAAGTGTGACTAGTGGGTCTAGGGAGGTGATTCACTCTGCGCTGCCCTGGTGAGACCCAACCTGGAGTACTGCATCCAGCTCTGGGGTCCTCAACATAAGAAGGACGTGGACCTGTTGGAGAGGGTCCAGAGGAGGTCCATGAAGATGATTAGAGGGCTGGAGCACCTCTCCTACAAGGTCAGGCTGAGAGAGCTGGGGATGTTCAGCAAGGAGAAGAGAAGGCTCCGCGGAAACCTTATAGAGGCCTTCTGGTACTAAAGAAATGGCGCAGAGGAACTCCTTATCAGGGAGTGTAGCAATAGGTTGAGGTTAATGGTTTTAAACTGAAAGAAGGTAGATTTAGATTAGATATTGGGAATAAATTAATCAATGTGAGGGTGGTGAGACAGTGGATCGGGTTGTCCAGAGAAGTAGTGGATGCCCTATCCCTTGAAGTGCTCTAGGCTAGTTTTGATCTGGTTTTGAGCAACCTGGTTTGGTTGAAGGTGTCCCTGCCCATGGCAGGGCATTGGAACTAGATGATCTTTAAGGTCCCTTTCAACTCTAATCATTGCATGATTCCATGGTTCTCTGATTCTATGAATAGTAACATACTTTTGCATGATTAGGAAATGTACAGAGCTATTAGCTTGCTTTTTTGCACAGACTAGAAATTTAGAGTCTGAGTCCAGCATTCCTGTAGTAAAAACCACAGGAAATAAGGTTTCATGTCTTTCCTTTTCTTATTTTGCTGTCTACACCTGACTTTGCTCTGATATATGATGGCTCCATACTATAAATTCCCTGAAATACCACTGAGGCAGGGAAAGCAAAAGGAAGTTAAGCATAAGTGATGTAGCATAAACACATTTTCAAAGTATTTTGACAAACGAATGGGCTTTCAAGCTGTCTGCATAGACATACAATTACCTTTCTCACAAAAACTCTCTTGTTAAGTGTTTCAAAGCTCAAGTTCTTTCTGGAAAGGCTTGCCCACACTCAGTTGTTGCTCCAGGTAATATTTAAAGTACAACCATTTCTATATATTATTAAAGTAATGAAAAATTGAAACTTTTTCTTTTCTATTTAAAAAAAAAATACACTTAACCTCCTTCCTGTGCCATTTAACACAAACTTTTTAAGAGGATTTGTTTTAGCATCATAACATCAGAGATTGGCACCTGTGACCAACAGCACAAAGCTAAGTGCATGACAAAGTTTTAAAAGAAATATGGGTGACTGCAAATGCAGGTTTATATCATCTCAGCCACACTAAACAACATTGTAATTCATGGACAGTGTCAAAAATGGTTCTTCAGGCTATATCCTACTTCCTAGTAGATTGGTATCAGTGGGATTCTTGTCATTGTGGGGAGTATTATCAAGATCTGGCCCTGTTTCCTTTACAGAACAGCAATAATGAATTTGATTTTGGTACTTAGAGGAGGGTAACTCGGTGTAGGTTCTGATAACTTTATGATTTACTAACAGTTTAGACTAACTGCTAATCTCTTGTGATTATAGTAACTAATTCTGTTGAGAAATTAGATTCCATTCCTCAGACAGAACTGTGAAACTTTGTCCTGCATGTTAATAGTCCAATGAGAAGATTTTACTTTGTGAATTGAACCTGCGCTTGTATAACAATAGTCTGAAATAAGTAGAGGATGATGAACAGTGAAATAGTGACACAGATAGTTCATGGTTTGAGAATTCAGCAAAGGAAATACAATTTGATCTCTCACGTCATCTGCCCATTTGATTTCTTCATCTGGGGATGTGAATAGTGCTTGAGAATAATCCTAAAGCTCTTAAATTGTTATTTAACTTTAATTGTTATTTAACTTTAAATTATATATTATGTTAAATTGTTATTTAAAACACCTCAAGTTTTGGTTTGTTACATGTATAAAACCTTTTACCTGAGTGCACACATAGTAATCCTTACGTAGCTCACAGCTATGTGAGCTACGTAAGGATTTTGGGACCCCAGAGGGTCCCAAAATGAAGGTCAGACCCTGTTTTATATCTGAGAGACTGTGATGTCTTTGGTGTCTGGGGGAAAATATGATTCTAGTTCACATTTTTTAACCTTCCCTTAATTTTCTTGGTATTTATATATTCTAGGTGTATAAACACACATACACAAAGTATGTTGTAAGCAGAGGAAGAAAATGAAAAAAAAAATATATTACAGTTTCACACTGGTCAGATTTCTAAAAAAAATCACTTGATCCATCAGCTGTTTTTATTACTGTGACTGGCAGAGCAACCCTAGTGGAGATATGTCCATAAAGTGTTTATTCTTAGTGATCACAAAGATGATGAACTAAAGCTTGGAGAAAGCAAGAATCTGTGTCAACAAATCTGTGTCTTGGTATAAAGCTGAAAGGCTCATTTGCCTACATCAAGTTGCCAAAAGAACACTACTAGTGACAAGAATAGAAGGAAAAAGTGAAGAGATAATTCAAAGGAGTTTCTTGGTTTTTCGTTATTCATTGAAGAGTTCTCTTCATTGCTGAGAGATGGTGGAGGGAAAATTTGCCAGACTACTTCCAAATATCTGCAATACGAGACATACTCTATGAAACCTAGAATTAAATCTATTTATTATCTTTTCTAAAAAGAAAAGGGAGATTTAAAGAGAGGGGTTGTGATTCATACATAGCATTATTATTTAGTTTTCAAAATGCACCTAATTTTTGAGCTTACAGGGCTTTAAAATTGGCCAGTGGTGTGATTTTTAAACTTATTTTAGGAATTTATTAGCATTTCCTCAAAGTTACAAGAAAACTCTGGGCTTAACCCTTAACTTTTTTATTTATTTATTTTAATTCATAATTAGTATATTTAATCATAACTATGTTTTTTAATGTTGAGGAATACCTGTGGTACAAACAGGAGTGTCAAAACACAAATAAGCACAGCTGTGTATGGTCTTTACTGCTTCGTATTCCATTCTTGCCAGTGGGAATGATTCTCTTAGAGAAAATTTGCCTGTCTTAGAAATCGTGTGGTAGTAATTAAGGGTTCAATAGTGAATTCCTTAAAAGATAAAAATCAACACTGAGGGAAATTGGGAAAACATGTTTGAATGACAGCATCTTGCGATTTGTTTTAATGTCTTTGTTAATAGTTACATAACAGTGAAAAGAAGACAGCTGTTTGCAGTCAGTTCTTCTCTACAGCTCTCACTTCTGTTGGCAAGAAGGAGTTTTTCAGGCTTCATGTAAAGTCCAAAAAATACCCTTTAATGAAACAACACCAGTATCACAAAACTGTTGGTTTATACTTTCTCCTTCCTTGGCCTCCTTCCAGGCAAACGCATCTAAAATATTGTGGCTGGAGCCAAAATGCCTCATGTAGTTACTAATATGCATTTCCTTATGAAAGATTCAGTGGGACATCATCCCTTAGACTACTTGAAATTACCTTGGTAGAAGTTAAACAAGGTTTGTTTTGTTCTGAAATAATATTGGATTGAAAATAGTGGGAGAGTCAAATTCTGGTATGCTTTGTGTTAATGCAGATGCACAGAATATGAAACCAAGAAAAGATTAATGTTGTTTTTTTTTAAAAAAAAGAGTTACCATTCTCTGAAATTTGGAAGTAGTATAGAGCAGTGTCTTCATTTCAATACAACTGATGTGTCCTAGACTGATAACCATAGCCTGTACATGATTAATGACATTGCTTATCACTTTTCAGTTTGTGAATTGAAGAACGCTCAGCTGCATTGGAGAGGACACCCTCAAAAAGAAACACAGGACATGAGTAAAGAGTGAAGTTTCCTAGTCTTTCCAAGTGAATATTGCTCTCCAGAGAGTAGATGCCTTTTATAGATACCTGGGTCTAAAAGATGAAGGATATCTTAGTACTTTTCTATATATTTTTTGCAATTTCCCCAGCCTCTTTGTCCCATGGTATAGTCTTCTAATAAACCAAAAAGTATGGGGCACTAGCCTAACCCAAGCTCTCCATTGTTAAATGGGGGCAGGCCAGTCCAGAGGCCCTATTACTTCCCTCTTTCAGCTGGAGCACGAAAGACTAGATCTTTTAGGAGCAGAAAGAGCAGGGAGTGGTGACTCTTTCTGGCAATAGTTCCAGATGCAGAATGGCACTGGGAGCACTTCTCCAACCAGGCAGGTCACTGAGCCTGAGCTTGCAGAGCCTTGGAAGTAGTCCTTGCCCCTGAAATTACCAGGTTGAGTCTGCTGCTGATGGAGAAACTAAGTTCCTTGTTTCTTTTAGCTGGGAGCACAGATCAGTGGATGTTCTGTCTTGAAAGCTTTCTTGTGGCCACAAGTGTGACTGGGGTACTGAAGTGAGACTGAACCTGCTCTTGCGCTAACAAGCTTCAGGGATGACTTGGAGGAATCTGAGAAGCAGCTGGACTACAGGCAGTCGGGTAGTCCTTGGGCATGTAAATCTATGCATCCAAGAGATGAAGATAAAACCTGTTAAATAAGGCACATTCCTATAAAGTTATTAGTCCCAGATGCATTCACATATAGAAAAATATCAACTACAAGACATAATAATTAATAATTAATAACATAAATAATAATAAAATATTTTAAAAAATAATAATGTTTTTCATTCCTTTAAGAAAAAGTTAAACAGGGAGCCAATTTTTTTGTCTCATGTCACTCATTTTTCATTGTTTAATGAAAACAAAGGCAATTTTCACAACTGAAGAGTGATTATTTTGATACACAAGTTGTGTCAAAGTATAAATTTCTCATTGCTCCATTAAATACTCCTCTTTTATTATGGGCTGAACATAATATAATCAAGCTTAACAGCATGTCCAGCTATTAAATCCACATGGATTTTCACAAGCAGCAGAAATTCTCCAAAGGCTGTAGGAAGCTTTCCTCATTCATTCATTCATTCATTCATTCATTCATTCATTCATTCACGTTTCTTTTGCAGTCAGTGTAATCTCTGAGGTTCTTTCCTCTGTGTGATTGATCAGGCATTGTAGTAATTCATCTTCGAAAGGTATCACCATAATATTTCTTGCTTTCTTGCCATGGGAAGCCAGTACAAAAGAGTATTTCTGCCCTACTTGTTGG
>JAOXJM010000019.1:67802200-67819637 GCA_026413425.1 Tringa solitaria
ACCCTGTGCCATTATTAAATTAGTCGGGCTGAGAGTATAGACGTAATACTGTAGAAGAGTTTTATTGATACGAGTCACAGTCCCCATAACTTAGCAAACCAATTGTGTCATTCTGACAGGTGATTCCATCTGGCTGCTCGTGGTGAAAGTTTCCCAATGCTGGACTTGGTTATTTAGAATTTATACAGCTTATTTTCATGCATTTTGTGAGTCTATCAGATGAGTGTTCTGCAGAAGATGAAGACATATTTTTCATGCAAAATGATGAATGCCTCTTTGCAAGCCAGTAAATCTGTTTATCTGTTTTAAAATAAACTACTGTTCCAGCTACTCCATACTTTTTTTTTCATGCCTCTTCAGCGTAAGACAAGTAATATAATGATGCAGAGGGCAAGAATGGATAGCACACAGGGTCCACCCCATATAGGTAAAGCTCAAATCTGAGTAGAGTCATGTTCATTCTTTTTTCATTTTTTAATTTTTTTTCTCCTGTCAGAGGTGCACTGTGGGGTTTTTTTAAGCCACATCTTAAATAAAAGGGGGGTTAGAGAGCCAGCTACCCATATTTCTGGTCCTCAAATTGTGACATAGTGTGTCTTATCATTAGGATATTGCCCCATCCCTGGAGGTGTTCAAGGCCAGGCTGGATGGGGCTTTGAGCAACCTGCTCTAGTGGGAGTGTCCCTGCGCATGGCAGGGGGCTTGGAAATCAATGACCTTTAAGGTCCCTTCCAACTCTAACCATTCTATGATTCTATGATATTTCCCTCAGGAGAAAAAGAATTTGAAACAAAGACATGAATGCTATTTGGATGAAGAGACAAATGAGGGTGTTTTTTAACTAGAACGTATAGAAAATCTATTAAAAAGATAGCTCCTCTGCCTAGCAATTTTTTTAATCAAAGCTTTCGTGCTTGTTTATTGTGCAGGATCCATTGCTATGTATCATTTATGTGTATAACAGTGATTGGCAGTGAAAACTGAACTGTATTTTAGCAGATTCATCTAGTATGAAATAGAAGTTACTTGGTTTTTTATGCTTTTATTTTGCTGCTAAAATGGCCACAGGGACTGTTGTCATAAGTAGAGAAGACAGGGATAGACTCCAGTTAGCCAGCAAGAGGTTTGTTAAATAGCAAAACTGAAATGAACTACTCAAAAAACTGACTAGAAAATTGTTCTCGGATACTATCTGAGATTTCAACTGCTGTTATCATTTTCACTGTTATTTTGATTCATCCTCTATCATTGTTTTCTGATCCTCTTTCTGTCCTGCAAAACTTTCCACCTTCTATGTGTTTTTATTGTGGATGACTTCTGCCAGCATTGGATTATGCCTGTTCTTAGAATATTTGCCTGAGAGCTTTTGCTTCTCCATTGGGAGAAGACATCAAAGAGTTATCATCTAATTGATTTTGTGTTTTCTCTTTTTTTTCCATGAAAAAGGAGGTCATCACAACAGAGGATAACAAAAAAAAACCGTTGAAAATAAATTAAATAAGTAGTCTATAGCTTCACCAAGACCTATTCATATCTACTGTAAACATTTTATTAGAGTTTTTCCTTAAAAGCTGTTTACTTAATAGGAATGTTAGGGGGTTTGTTACATTTTTCATTTCATTTGTTTGGGTTTTTTTTTTTACCTTAAGTGTCAAGAGATTTGAACATTGAAATACAGTGACATAGATCACTAGAATATCGAGGGTGAATAAATTGTCCAACCAAAATGGGAAGCTTTGGAACTGTAAAGATTTATGGTTAGGCAGATTCCATTCTTTCTGAGTTAAGGCTGAAAAACTAACTTAACTGCAAGCATATGGATTCCCTGTGCTGCCATTTCAAATGACGCCTAACTCAAACAAATTAGTCAGTATCTGAAAACTGAGATAGGCAGATCTTCAGCTATCTTAATTCTTTTGTTGAATGTGGCTCTATATGATTTTATATTGCTATGTGAATAAAAGAGAGGTCACAGTTCTGATAATTTTATAATATATCAATTACAATTCCCAGTGAAATCAACTGTATTTCCACATAAAAAGGTTAAGAGAAAATAGATTGATACATGTAGCAACATGGTCCAAATCCATAATTTTATAATGATTTTTTTGTTGTTCTTAATTACTAAAATGTGTTTAAGTTTCCAGCAAACGTACTGAGAATAGAAATAGGAACATGCAGTGTAAAGAGGATGCAAGAGGTGCCTGCCCACAATGAATAGTGATACTTCAGTTGTAAGACAGTACTGTTATAATAGCACTTCTAGTGGAAGAATCACCATCAAATTAAGAATCTTGTGATATTATTTCTTCGATAATTGTTCAAGAAGGAAAGTGTGAAATCTTCTGTATGTTTATGTAGTAAAACCAAAGCCCTTTTATAGTATCATAGAATGGTTTAAGGTTGGAAGGGACCTTAAAGATAATCTAGTTCCAACCCCTGTCCGTGGTAAGGGACACCTTCCACTAGATCAGGTTGCTCAAAGCCCTATCCAACCTGGCCTTAAACACTTTCAGAGAAAGGGCATCCACAACTTTTCTGGGCAACCTGTTCCAGTGCCTCACCACTGTCAACAGTGAAAAATTTCTTCCTGTTATCTAATCTAAATCTACCATTTTGAAGCCATTATCTCTCATCCTATCACTATATGCCCTTGTAAAAAGTCCCTGCCCAGCTTTCTTTTAGGCCTCCTTCAGATACTGTAAGGCCACTATAAGGAGCCTTCTCTTCTGCAGGCTGAGCAACCCCAGCTCTCTCAGACTGTCTTCACAGGAGATGTACTTCAGCCCTCTGATCATCTTTTATGGTGCCCCTCTGGACTTGTTCCAACAGGTCTACATCCATATGGTGCTGAGGACTCCAGAGCTGGACAAAATACTCCAGGTGGGGTCTTACCAAAGCAGAGTAGAGGGGGAGTATATCTTTCCTCAATTTACTTCATGTTTCCAATGATGATCCCTCCCTGGAACTGTTTCAAAATTTTAAATGTATTTATAGGTCTGTAGAACCTTAGGTTCCAGTGCAAAAACGATATAAATGAAATAGATGTAATTTGCTACTGTTTTGTGTTTCCTTTAACTAGTGATAACTGATTTGATCTAGAATATGGTGATCTGATCTAGAATATGGCAATAGAGAACCAACTGTTGTGAGATTGCATTAATTCATTCAGTAAAATCCACTTTCTAGTGACAACCCATGAGCTGGATTCAGCTCACAAGATATTTCTAGTTGACTTGCCACCTTTTACAAGTGAAAGGAAACAAGCAGTTATTGCATTGCTCAGACTAGCAAAAGCTAAAGGATTTATCGCCGACCATAAAGAGGTTGGAGAGGGGTAGCAGCATTGCTGGTGAAGAAGAAAGATCCCCACTCTCTTCCTGCCTTACACTGACTGTAGCTTGAACCCAGTACTCTGGGTGAGTCAGCCAGCCCTCTTCATCCTACCTGCTTCCTTCCCCAACTCATCAGACTTCATCTTTGCAATAGAAGTGCATCTCAAAGTGGCAGGATAGGGAGGTCAGTGGGAAGGATATATGACTGCTTGTGTGGGTATCATCCAATGCTGCCACCAAAGAAAATGTAGTGGAGCTTTCTGGGAAAGCCAATGTTCCTTGGCTACGGGAGGAGCGAGGATGGGCCTGAGTTTAGCATCTCTGTGAAGTGGAAAAAAGATCTGGCAAAGCAGGACCTAATTTCCACACAGCTGAAGGCAAGCTGGTGATGCAGTTAGTAATAACTAGAGAAAGACTTGGCTCATTGTAAAGCTTTGTCATATTTGATAATCTCGTGGTCATGCTTGTCCAACTTGATGAGCATCTACAATTAAATGACTGGTGTGATAGACAAGGGGAGAGCAGTGGATATTGTCTACCTGGACTTCAAGTAATGCCTCTTACAGTGTCTCCTGTAGGATCCTAATAGAGAAGCTGTTGATGCATAGGCTGGATGAGCAGACACTGAGGTAGCTTAAAAATTGGCTGAACAGCTGGGCTCAAGTGATAGTGATCAGCAGCAAAATTCTGTTTAGAGGCCAGTAACTAGTGATCAGTACTGGGTCCACTAATCTTCACTAATAATCTGGGTGATGGAACAGAGTGTGTCTTCAGCAAGTTTGCTGATGACACAAAACTGGCAGGAGGGCCTGATGCACCAGAAGGTCATGTTGCCATTCAGAGTGACCTGGACCAGCTGGAGAAATATGCTTACATGAACATCCTGAGGTTTGACAATGGCACATGCAAAGTCCTGCACCCAGGGTGGAACAACCCCAGAAACTGGTATATGCTGGGGCCCACCCAGCTGGAAAGCATCTGGACAGAAAAGGACCAAGGACCCCTGGTGGATACTAAGTTTAACATGAGCCAGCAGTGTGCCCTTGTGGCAAAGGCGGCTAACAGTAACCTGTTCTGCCTTAAGGAGGGGTGTTGCCAGCAAGTCCAAGGAAGGTGAGGTCCTTTCCCTTTGCTCAGCACTGGTGAGGCCACAGCTGTAGTACTGTGCCCAGCTCTGACCTCTTCTCTACAAGAGACACATGGACATAAGAAGTCCTACAAAGGGCCATAAAGATGACGAAAGGACTGGAGCATTTCTCCTATGAGGAAAGGCCGAGCAAGCTAAGACTGTCTAGCTTGGACAAGATCAGGCTCAGGGGGATCTTATCAATGTATATAACATACATAATGGAGCCAGGTTGCTGGCAGTGGTGCCCAGTGACACGGCAAGTCAATGGGCACAAAATTAAACAAAGGAGGTTCCTCGTGGACACAAAGTAGGACTTTCTACTGAGCATAGGTTGCCCATGGAGGTACTGGAGTCTCCATCTTTGGTGATATTCAAAACCATCTGGACATGATCCTGGGCAACTGGCTCTAGGTAAACCTGCTTGAGCAGAAGAGTTGGGCCAGATTTCTTCCAGCGTTCCCATCCAACCTCAACCATTCATTGATTCTGTGAAAGCAGAAATGTTAGCTGACAGTCTAGTTTCTAAGTTCTGCTCTCACTTTTGACATATCTCAATTGTCTGTGGTAGGAGCTTAGACACCTACATGTAGTTGCCTAAATGTAGGTATATTCTTCAATAGGGGGAAATCCAGGTTGTCCTGTTTCAGCATAAAGAGTAGCGCAAATATCTAATTTATATGTTAAGGGATGTTACGTGAACTGGTAAGCTTTTCTCCAGCCCTTGTGTAATTTTCTTCAATTTGTTGAAATTGTTCCAGTTCTTTCCGACAAATGGAATAGAAAATTATGTTCACATTTAAAATCTCCATGTAATCTCAGGGTATTATTCGTGAGAAGGGCCTCCTGTTTGATACTTCTTTATCTCTAAAACATACAGTTCCTTCTCTAAGATCTGTGGTCACATTAATCAATTCTAACCAGTTTCTGTGCCCCGCTGCTCAGGCCTATGTAAGACAAGGTTATACCATTTTTTATACTGTGCATTACTTCAGATATTGCCTTTATTTTATTTTTTTATTGCTTTTTTAATTCTCTACCTTTCTGCTAAAAAATTATGTCAAAATCTTAGTTTTCATTTAAAAGAGTTTGTCGTCTAGATGGTGCAGAAATAAGTTAAAAATAAAGTCCTTAAAGACTTAATACTGAGGAATGAATAAAAAGAGTAAAAAATATTTTTTAAAAGCGCAGTATTTTTAAAATGTTTTCATGATGTGACTCTCATGGGAATCTGATTGATGCCTCTGAGTGCTTGGAACTCAATGTGTCAGCTCTGTAGTTTTAGAGGGGTTTATTCACAAAAAGATGTGAATAAAATAATGTCTGAGCACCAATATTAAATGGTAAAGAGCAAGAGAAAGTGTTACTTCTGAGATAGCGGTACTTTCAAAGCCCTTCTAAGATGCAGTTAGGTTAAGCAGAATATCTGCAGGCAGAAGTTGCAAGAGAAGAGGCAAATAAATGTTTGTGGTCCTCACACTTTGTAAGTGTTATATAATCATTCACCATTGATTAGCATATAAAATTTCTGATTAAAAAAAGAGGTCACCACATTTTGTTCTGCTACAATGGCTTGCAGATTTGGTAGCTTCTTCATCAGCTCATACTGCACAGATCTCCATTTCCTTTAATGCAGAGAGTGGAAGTTACCTAGTTTGAAATGCGGGGTAAAATATGACACTACGGGAAATATTTCCATGAAGAAATAAAAGTTGTGGTACCTTTAGGACTACACATTTGCCTCCTTTCAAACAGCACAGCAGGTGCAGCAAGTGACTCAGTTCCCCAAAACTCTGGCCCAAAAGTGTGTCTGCCTCTGTTCTCAGTGCACTGTTCTGCCATTGGCCAAAGCCAAAAGCCTGTCATGAACCCCTCAGCTGCAGACTAAAGGTCTGAAATATGAAAGAGTAGCAGCAGTAAGAAAACATAACGTCATTAGAGCTGTGTGTTAGGAGAGTAATTGTTGATTTGTTTGTTTTCCAGCTGTATTAGCTGCTTTAAGGCAAGTACCTGTTTCTTAAGATGACCTTGCTTCACTAATACCTGTGTTCTGTAACAAGCTACGGTATTGCAACTGGAAGTGTGGCTCTCTTTTTTGATTTTAGCCTATTAAGAAAGTATTTCTGTGCCCACTTATGATCTGGCAGGCTTGGCAGGCTTCAGGATGGTTCAAACTGAAAAGCTTGTCATGTTAGAAACATTTCAAGTAAACCTGGCTAGCTCTGACTGAACATCAGGTTTATAAGGATTCTTGTCAAAAACATAGTTAACAAGCTGAAGTAGAAGGAAAAACCTTGTGAGCTGCATGATCTTAATTTTTATTTCTAGCTATAAGAGATAGAAAAATATACTTGGGTTAACAGGCATTATTTTAACTGAGATTGTCTCTTTAATAATTTACTCCAACAGACAGAAAAAGTCATTCCACACCTGGAACCCTTCTTTCTTGTAGTCAAGTCCGCTTTCATTACTTTTCCCTTGATGTTGGATTATAGAGCAAAGTAAAAAAAAATAAAAGAGAACCTCAAGCCAGATTTTTAAATTCAGAGACAGGCAACAAATTTAAGTGCCCTGATTTCTGAAATGCGGAGCCTCTGGCAGCTTTCCTTTACTTTAAAAGGAGTTGCTAGGGGCTCAGCACCTGAAAATAAGGGCAGTTATTGAGGCGTTTCACTAAAGATTGATGATCCAGAGAGAGGAGATCCATAACCAGAGCATAGAATTAGTGTGCCCCCCTTGGGAGGAGAGAGGATTATGAATAGAAAAACAGAGGTACATCCATATTATTATTAAGCAGTAAATGCACTATCCACAGGAGACAACACAGCATCTCTATTTTACAAAACATGAATACTGACTTTTGTTTTAAATTTTTTAAAAAAACAAAACAAAGAATAAAACACTAGAATGAATGAGAATGATGTTTAGGGAATAGCATGATTTGAAAAGTCGAACTTCAGACCACTGTATCATGGCTTTTCCTTCTGCTGGCTGGTCTGCCTCTGAAGGGTGACACAACCTTGTTCTCTTTTTTTACCACATTCAGGCAGAAATGCTGCAGTTAGATTTAGCCTGAAAACAGCACGAATGTGGGATCAGGAGGTTCCATTAAAGGTAGTTTTCCCTTTCTCTTGGCTGTCTCCTCGGGCTGAGTACACATCAGCACCAAGATGTGTTTTGTTTGGGAAATTAAAAATGTTGAAAGGAGCGAAAAAAAAATAATTTCCAGCAGTTCCATCAAGTTACATTGCTCTGACACTTCCTTTCCTTTTGAGCTCCAGCATGTATTTTTTATCAGATTTTGCCTCTTAATTTTGAGTCTTCTGCATCTCTACTGTACAAAGCTATCCCATGGTACAAGCTGTGCTAACACTCGCATTAAAAACACTAATTTTCAAGGATTCTCTACTGAGCTGTGAAAATTTGCTCTAGGCAGACATATGCCTCAGGGCTGAGATGCAGAAGGAGACTTGTGCATTCTCCAAGGCAATTTTTTGACATTGTTTCTTTGCCCCTGAAAATCCCAGGAGCCTCATTTTTGTGTTCTGCATTGCTGAAACTGCAGAGTTGTGTCCAGTTACTCCAGGAATTCAAAGGGGTTTTATGTCGATGAGTACCAACCAGCTCAGAGAACCTAAACCAGAATTTTCTCCCCACAAGGCATGCTGGTATGTGTTATAATCACAATGCTAATAGGCCTACACCACTTCAGCTTCATGTCAGTGTACAGTAGCCCAGATGTTCACGGTGGCCAGCTTTAAAGGCCCTGAATTGCATAAATGGACCTGAAAACAAATATATTTTTCCCTCAGAAATTGATTTATGAACTTGCTCGACTCTTTTCTACTCAAGCTTTGCTTGCAGCCAGAGATAAGATTTGGGTATGTGTGAAAAGCTAACAGTTTAGGAAGTGGAAAATCCTCCAGACAAATGTAAAGAGCCAGACACTGCTAGAAAAATGAATACAATGAAAGTAAGTGATTAAGAAGTTTTTGATTTAATATCTCTTTAGTTTGTTGTGATAGTCTTTATTCTAAGGCTGTGTTTTAATGCTCTGAGATTGAGTACACAAATGTACTCAGGTAATAAGCAAGAACTTCTAGACTATCCCAAGGAGTTCTTACAAGAGTTATAGAGCAGAGGGTCATAGGAGCCATTCACTTATATAAAGTGCTCCAGGGTTAGTCATGGGAACTTGGTTAACAGGTTATATAGGAGAGTGCAATGTAGGATTAGTACTGTGACATTCCTGCTTCTCCCACTGCACAGGTTAAAAAAGCCAACTTGAAAATAGGATGAAAAGGACCACTTTTGTCCTTTTGATAATTGTGAATTATCACATTCTTAACCATTTGATCATGTAAACAGTTTGATAATTATAATTTATCAAAATTCTCTGCATTGATCTTTACACTGATATAATAGATATTATAGCATGTTGTATAGTGAGACCATATGTGAAGTAGTAACTCACACTTGTATTACTATTCAGTCATCTTAACTGAGACTAACATGACTGGATTGACTAAAGAAAGAACGAAAGAATCCAGTGGTGTTTCCTGTAGAAGTGACACAGTGCAAGTGAGCGAGCACAGAAATTGGGGCAATGGTTGTGACTGTTCTATTTTTTTCAGAGCTGAGAAAAATACCTGGATTATGACTCCAGGGATGGAAGAATGAGAAAGAGTAGGAGAATCTTTGAGTTTAGTTTACTCAGTGTCCCAACACAATGACAGAAGGTGTTGAGGACATATACAAACAAGAGAGTTGAGAACTAAAGAAGCTAGTCAAATATGCTTGTTTAGCTGACCTGCTTTAGGACAGAGTGGTGTCTGTGTGTTCCCTAGGTGGTAAGTAATCACTGTCAGTGCTGGTCAACACACCATCCTTGTTGCCTGTCTCTTTCTCACAAAGCATATACATCCATCACACGCAACTAAGTCTTTTCTAATTAAGTCGTATCTAACATCCTGTCAAATCACCTGTGTCAAGCACAACACTGATGCAGAATAAGAGCATTCCCAAAAAGCATCGAAAATTATGTTACAAAGAATAGCTGTAGATATGTAGTACAACCTCTTTCTCAAAGCAGGGCTAACTTCCAGGTTAAGCCAGACCACTAATGGCCTCTCTTCAATAGTTTTGGAAATTTCAAAGGAGAGTAATTCCACAGAATTTCTGCACCTATTACGATTCTGAACCACTCTTACTGTGAAAAACAAATAGGCATAATTTTTCATTATGCCTATTTAGAATGACTTCGCTTCTTCCCCAAAACAAGGAGTACCTCAGAAACAGATTATTCGAAGTACCAATCAATATCTCTGATCTTCAATATAACAGGAATATACTTTTCTGACATACGATTTGCACTAAGACTACAATTTTTTGTAGCTTTCCAAATCCAGTCTGAACACAAATTTTCTACAAAATATAAATTCTAAAAATCATTTTATAGGCTGGTCATATTATGTTTAATGTTAAAACTTCAGTGGTAACCTACTGTCTCTGAATTTTTTAATTATTTTTTTTAACCACTGATCCTTGAAAATAACATATGAAAACATGTAAAACTACAACCCTAGTAAAACAGTATTTTGCTCTTTTTAATCAAATTACAGTGCTTTGATGGCAAGTTCATATAGCTGATGTTATTTGGAAGGCATGCAAGGAGTTGAATTGGTATTCTGTTACACTTATAGACAATCAACTACTGAAGCATAGCTATAAAGAATTTGTTATTTTCAAGATTGCTTCAACATATATTCGTTTCTAAGTCTGCAGCCAAAAAATGTAGTTATATGAATGTTTATGTCAACTATAGCACTTCAGTTTTTACTGACCTTGTACTCTTTGGAAAAATTATCTTTCAGTGAAAGTTTAAGATGGATACAGATATGCACAGAGGCTTTTACAGTTTAAAAATCTTTTTTGGGGGATAATATGAAGTAAGTTGCTCTAAAAGCACATTTGTGTTAATTGTGACAATGTGAATTAAAGCACACAGAAAATAGATACCTATTACATACAAATTCAACAAAATAAATATGCGTTTTATGCTGCCACCTGATGGTAGCACGAGCGACATTAGTCTTGATGTAATAGTACACTGTACAGGAAAAATATCAGAAAAATAGACATTATCTTTCCTGTCAATAAGCTTGTGTAAAGTCAAATAAATTTCATTATCAATTAAAGTTTAGCAGGGAAAATTTAGTTATTGTATTCTAAAATGTTACTTAAAATGTTTGTAATTTCTTTTGAGAACATTGTGCTAAATCTCTTCATCCTAAGAATGAGGATAATAGTTAACTGATAATGTCTGAAAGAACATACTTGTTGGAGATCTAGATATTCCTGGCAGGTTTGGATAAACAGCTAGTAAAATAGTATCTTTGGTATTAGGTTTTGAATCTGTTGACATTCCATCTGTTTTTCTGGGCAGAGCATACTCATGTTTATGATAGCCAAATTATATCAGAATATATCCATTTTTATAAATATTTCCAAAATTACTTAATAAGCAATGAAAGAATATGTTTCTTTCACAAAATGCATATTAAAAGTGTTGCTGTAGGATAACACAACTGTTGGACATGCCTATGTTCAGGGAACAAAAGAAAAATCCGTACAAGACTGTTAAACTTGAAGGAACTGCCTCTGCTTAGGATGTCCATGAACAATACATTGCTAGAAAGTAGGAGAGAATATAGAGTAGTGTAATCACAGAAATATGTTTACCTTATACTTGTACTCTTCCCTAAGCACCTGCCTTTGGACCCAGTCAAATGGATCTTTGCTGATCAGGTTCAGCCATTATCATGTTCACTCACAGAAAAGTGGTTCATGATTATCTCCATTCTTAATATGAATTAATATTGCAAATCTGATCCCCAGCTAATGCGATGAAAGAACAATGGATGTACACATTTTCAATATACGTAATCAAACCTAGACATTTACTGGAAAGCAATCTCATGTATTTAGTGACAGCTTCAAGTTTATTTACAGCACAAGGACAAACAAATACAAACTCTTTTGATGCAAAAATGTTCCTCTGCTAAGTAATTTTCTGTTTGCTTATTTTTGTACTTTCAGCTACATAAAATACAAAGCACCAGTGCTCAGTTGGTGAAGATGTCAGACTGAAAACATAAAAGTTTATGTTTAAATGAATCTGAATCTGTGTTGTAGACTCCAGCTGGAAATGAATTTCAAAATGACAGGCATAACAGCTGAACGTATGTGAACTACTTTGAAATGGCCAACTTCAGATGGTCTCAACAACCTCTAAACTCTTAAAGATAATAGGCTAGATAAAAACAGAGATTCCAAATTGTGCACAGCTTTATACTGTAAGTTGTCATATAGCAATTTTAAAATCAATTTGGTGTTGAACAGGAAGCCAGTGTAATTCTCTGAGAACTCAAGTTTCATACTGAGACCTCCTTGTGCATGCTAAATCACAGTGTCTGTATTTTGTATGCTTAGGAAGAAATTACATTTAGAGGAATTATCCAGAAAGTCATGCAGCAATCCAATTCTGTATGCTAAGATACTCAGACAACATATGGTAGCATACACAGTAGTGGCATTTTGTGAGCTGTAGCTCAGTAAACTAAATCTGGTCTTGAAATTCCAAGGTCATATTCTTGACTCCATTACTTATATAGTGTGTGACTTTAAAGTAATATTTCCTTTAGGAAAAGTCCAACTCATTATCGTTGGTGCCTTTGTATGTTTTTGTCCTTCAGGAAAAATAAAAAAAAAAAAAAAAGGAGTGAAGTAGTGGTAGAGGAATAAAAACCTACCAATATATATTAAACATAGTCCAAAGTCCATGCCGTGAGTGACTCCCACGATCTTTATTTCTGTTTGTAGCATCTTATTCTCTAAAAAGTCATCCCAGTATGCCAATATTGGATGAACTTGTGTCTTAGATGAGGAAAGGTTTGGGGAACTAGATGCATACAATTCCTTTAAAAAAAAAAATTGTGTCACTTAATCTAATGTAGTGTTTCCTATTAGAAGAGTCCAACTCCTACTTTCATTGGTTTCTTTGTGTATTTTTTCCCTCCAACCATAAAAGAGCTATTATCCATAATAAAAAGCTTACATTTTCATAAAATTAAATGCATAGCTCAAAAAAGTATTTATAAGTCCTGCTAGAGCTACTGCTTCTTGTGTTTTAATAAAAGCTTATGTATAAATGTATATTGCTTATACGTATAAGCAATATATTTCTTACGTATAAATGCATATTGCTTATGTATAAATGTATATTGCTTATACATATGAGCAATAATATATATTGCTTATAAATTATTATAAGCAATTCAGTTTATAACTTGGATCCAAATTTTACAGCAGATGAAGTAGACTTAGAAAAATATTGACTCGTGCTAACCAGCTGACCCAATAAAAAACAAATGCACAAACTAAGAAAAATTTGTAAAATTGCATCATGAAATGTGTTACTTGACTGAGACAATTTCTGTAATTTACCACCATTTTGGTGCTATTCATTGTAGCTGTATTTTGACATTTTTCTTTGGCTCCATTCAGGATGCTCAGTGTCAGCTAACTGAAGGAGGAATATGCTGTTCCACTGACAAACATCTCATCCTTAGTTAAATGAGACTTTCTAATAAGGACAGGTCAGACTGGTGAAATAAAATAAAATAAAAAAAACCAAAAAACAACTTCACTGAATTACTGAATAAGCATTTGATCTTTTTGTGCTTCCATCTCCCTCTTGCTGTTTAGACTTAACCTGCTATAATAGGTTCCCCACCAAATTGTGAAGCGACTTTCAACTACTTTTTGGAGCAAAAACACTACTTGAAACTTTTTGTTGTTCAGAAAAATGGATACTACTTTTTGATCAAATTTCTTTATGTATTCTTCATGTATTTTTCAAGTCTTCTTAAACACTACTGAATGACACTAGAAAAGCTGAAGCATCTGTCCTAAAGGACTTTAAGAATATTCAGTGTAATGCTGGGCTCTTACATGCTTCTTTTTTTTTTCAAGTTTTTAATAATAAGTTGAGAACTTATGTATCACACTTTAGAATAACTACAGAAATTCTCCTGTTGTGTTTCAGAAGACATATGCATGTTTTTAGATGACATTTGGTGCAGCAAAGACACAGTATTCTTCAATTTTCTTTCTAGTCCTAGGCTAAACATTCAAGTAACAATCAAAAATAGCAAACATTCATAGACATTTAAAGTCAGTACTGGTTCCTTTTTTAATCAGTTAATATCAGAGAATTGTTTAGACTCCTCCCTTCAGTTTTGCTAATTTTTCAGTGAAACTCTAGTCCTTGGTATTTTTGTTTAAATCTCCTTTGAGGAGTAGGAGATAGTGAAGGATTTAATTTCTTTCTTTAAACTACTCATATTATACTAGACTATAGATAACCAGCTTGGCCTAAAGGAACACTGAACTATTGTAATTATATTGATCTTTTTGTGGCAGTTGTGGACGAAGAGGGGGGGAGGAGGCATTTTTTCATCAGCATGTTTTTATTTTAGCCATTTCCTTAATCCTAGCTTATAAATGAAGCTATAGTTAAAGTGAAGGAATTAAAATGATCACATTGTGTTTGTTTTAAATTACAGGTGTATATAAACTGTATCACTTGAGGATGGTAAAATATTTAATAGAAGCCCTTAAAAGCACGGAATAAAAATATTATTTAAGTTAAAGTTTTATCGGTTATAGCACAGTACTTGATACTAGAAGAAAATGCTAATCACAGAAATGAAATGACACTGTACAGGCTAATTTAAGACAATAACATAGACAAAGTGAACAAGCTTTTTGTTTTTCTGAGGAGCTAATATAGCTGAATAATTTCTCAGTAATAGAGTTGACCCAAGAATATGATGAAAGAATGTAATTAGACAGTGCATATAAGCAAAGGCAGACAGAACATGTTTTTCTATGATTCTTATGACAATCAGACACTCCAAACTAGATACTTGATGACAGTTTCAGCTGTGTGGACAAACCTGAGCTACTGGTTTGTGAATTGCCAGTATGATCCCAAGTAGCTCAATGATTTGATGTGCTGGAATTCCAGTAGCAGTGCTACCTATATTGTAATAGCACTGTCCTCCTTTACCACAGAGACACATCTGTCCTGCTAAACTGAAGGATACAAAATTGTGTGTTGTTGAGTTCTTTGGTTGGTTTTTTATTTTGGTTTGGTTTGTTCTGTTCTGTTTTGGTTTTCCATGAATGATCAGGAGAATTAACCTTTAAGAATGGCAGTCAGTAATTCAGTTAGTAGGCCACTCCTGTTTAGGAAAAGATATTCAATTGCCAGCTGTACAGATAAGGAACACAAGCTTGAAACTTGATTTTCTATATCCTGGGGGAGTGCAGCACAGTCAACATATATAGGATAACACCTGAGAAATAACAAAGGGAGTTAGAAAAAGGCAGACCTCAAAAAACTTCAGGAGAAGAAAATGTTTCATAAACAGGAGGTATGACTAAGCCAGAGTTCTGTAGTATCTGGTGTAAGAAGACATACAGCACAGGTGAGCAATTGAGCAGTACCCCAATCTGGCTTAGCAGAAAATGAAAATAATACATTTAAGCATTTTTATATCCATTTCTTATTGGTTCTTAGAGTGTGCAAGTTGAATTTTGTAGCCAGTATGATCAAATGCGGTAGAAGAATCTGAGGACTGTTGGTATTAGCTCCTTTTTGAATGGCACCAACAAAGGGTGAGTCTAGTGTTAAGCATGAGAAAATTTCTAGTTTCTCAGCTTTTGTGTGGTGCCTCTCCACGTTTTTGGTTTTTTTTCTAAATAATGGTATTGGTTACAGTGATTGATGAGGATGTCAGTCAGCAATTCCCTGAGGAAAAGGATTACAGTATGCTTTCAACTTAGCCTGTCCACACAAAGCAAAGACTTAATGTCTTTTATGAAAAGAAGTAACCTGTCATATATTCTGTAGGTGTGGGTCATTCTCTCCAATTGCTCATCTGAGGTCTATCAATGTACAGACCTCAGTGAACTAACCGACTTGAAATAGAGTGCTGGTGATTTCCCCCTGGAATAAGTCTTTCTCCTGATGCACCAATTTATTTTGCTTAAATCAAGGTTCTTTAATCAGTCTTGACATCTAGAGTAGAATTATTTTGAAAAAGAAAAAAAAAGCCAAATAAATAAAAAATGCGTTGTTCTATTCCCATTGAATTCAATGTAAAAACTCGCATCCTTTTCTTTATTAACAGGGTTAAACTAATGATGAATGCTTTAATCTTCTTACCTGTTTCCTGTTTACTATTAAAATTCATGCAGTTCGTTAAAGTCTATGGGTTCCATCAATTTTTAACTTCTCCTGAGTGTGTGTTATGAAGGACCACAAAATGTGTTTAAACAGATAGACTGCAAATAACAGACAAAAAGCTAAGTGTTAAGAATCATGAGACATACAGAGAGATGATGAGGTTAACGACATGACCTTCCATGACTTTTTTTTTTCATAGTGTCTGATGTTGCCTTAAGGTATTGTTTCCACCAGATGTTTGACTTATATCAAAGAGTTATGGTATGTTAAGGGTGTTGCAGAGACTGATGGTCATTCTATCATTGAATGTCATCCTTGTCTCTGACACTCCTCCTAAAGTTCTTAGTCTTAGTTCTATGTAAAATCAGAATTCTGATCCAAGGATGCGAATATTTTTAATTCATTTTCTTCCTTCTTGTTCTTTACACCTGGGTATGACAACAGAAATGTATGGCAGTAACATACTTAAGGAAATTCTCTGAAAATTAAGCCTTGAAATACAACATGGAATTGGCATACGTCTTAGCTTCTCAGCTGACCTTGATGAACAAGTGTAAAAAATAACCTGGTTAAGCAAGTTTCACTCTCAGCTATCTTTTCATGTCTATATTCATAATAGATCATACCTCTTTTCTGCTGCTTTTAAAAATAATTCTCAGAACAAAGGGATCACATAAAGGCACATTAGGAACTCTTGTGATGGCCAGGAAAATAATTATTTTGTCATTCCCCCATCCCTACATTTCAGGCTGGAATTATGTATTTTGCATTAATCATTATGAAAACTTAAGATTTAAAAACTTAAAGACAATTGAAAAAGGAATACAAGACGTTCAACTGACAATGGGTAAAAAATGGCCTCTGTCCTTCCAGCTTTGTTTGCAAAGACAAACGTTAAAAGCCTGCTCTGGGATTCGTATGGATTTTATGCTCACAGACCAGTTTGTGGTAGGGACCTGTCTGCATAATGGAAGGAGTTAAATGTTGGGACAACAACAGAGATCCTGTTTCACCACTTAGTGCAAAGACAGTACAAAAGAGTGAGATGGAGCCAAGAGAATACTCCAGAGCTGTAGACAGGAACTCAAATGCCATGCAAATGTTAGCATTATAACTGACATATTTTCCAATTTCTCTGAAATTTGCTGATAAACGTCAAGTCTAGAAAGTGTTAGTTAGATAAAAATGCTAAGACAGATCTTATTGGCACAATTTTTAGGGACATAAGAATCAAAAAAATATTTTTTGCACTGTGATCATCACTATCACTTTAATATTTTTTAAAACAGCTTGATATCATTTGCTCCTACATCTTTTACCTCCTGTCTTCACCTTGCAATGGTCATAAATCACAAAACCATTCCCTTTTGTTTTGCAAAAATCTTATTAATGAGAATTAATGAGAAAGGATTCTGTGAATACTAAAAGCTGAATAATCTATTTAAATTTCTACCTTGCTTGCAAGATCCTCTTTTTATTTTCCTTTCAACCATTTACTTTACTACTAATAAAAGTTACTGAGAGTTGTATGATTAAAGCAGATTAGTTGTAATAGCTGTAAATTCTTTGCAAAAGCATAAGAAATAATGTATCGGATTTAAAATTGATGGTTATTATTTTTTGTTGTGCCTATGCTATTTTTATCCCTTGATAATCTGCAAA
>JAOXJM010000019.1:67903346-67925196 GCA_026413425.1 Tringa solitaria
TGTTGATGAAGGAGTGAATTTCAAAATGCATACTGTCATTCTCATGGGCTCTACTCTCCTTCCTTGTCTGCTAATATTATTGATGTTTTTTCAATGTTACATAAGGTTCACTGCTCTCATTTTCCATTACCCTGATACAAATACAAAGTTGCTGGCATTAAGGAGTCTTGGCTTTTCTGTATTAATACTATAATTAACTCAATAGAAATCCATCTATTGAATACTATGGACTAAGCGTAGTCATTTTTCTTGGCAAAAGATTGAATTTTTAGGTGGAGTTGAGGCAGATGAACATAGCATTTTTCTTGTTCTATTTCATAGTGCCATGTAAGTGGCATTGTTCTCAACCTCATGTCAGGAAATGTGCAGATAACAAATGACAGTATCATTTCAAAGGTATTTAAAATATGAGAAGCAGATGTCAGTGAAGAATGAGACTAAACCACTTAGAATGAAGAAGTGATGGAAGCTGCAGTATGGGTAGAGAAAAATAAGGAACTAATGCTATTTAAAGTAGGACAGTATAAGAAGGGATGTGATGTGACCAGGATGGGGATCTGCTGGTCACGCACTTTCCTGTAGAACATTCTGCCAGCAATGCATTCCTTCTGCAGTTGTGATGAAGCTGATTACTGATAAAAGGTCCTGGCAATGCATGCTTTAAATTCCTGCAAAAATTTCCCATGGATGTGGATGAGTTGTTTCGGGCTGAATAATTTTCATGTTCATATAGCTGCAAGACTATCTGCTTTTGCATGCTAAAAGTGAATGCCCACTATTATTCCATGAAATAAACACCAAAGATTCTGTTTTTTCTTGCTTTTGTAATCAGCATACAAAACATGATTATATATAAAATGAGGATAGAAATTAATTCATCTGTAACTATGTGATCTCATTTGGCATCTAACTATATGATAGGAAATCAGCGATTAAATTTCTTTTCAAAGTCTTTGTTCATCAGTCACAAAACAAGTTCAGTAATTATCCCTTAGATGTTGAAAGAACTGTGCCTTCATTATTACATTCCTAATTGTTTTCGGTTAAGGAAATTTATTTTTATAGATCACTCAGCTGACTCTCTTTGACTGGGTGAATCTCCACTGTTTTCAGTGTAGAAAGGAGGGCCTATACATTATGGTAAAAGAAATTCTTATTATTCTGCTGGAAAATACAATAGGATACATTCCACATGCATACCTCAGTACACATTGGGTTTTGTTCTTCTGTGACGCATTCCAATCCAAAATGTTTTATATTCACAGAATATCCCAGCAGAGATCTAGAGTTTGCCTGAAATTGCCAAGAGCTGCATCATCAAAGAAAAAGTAGTTTTGTGTTGTATCGGTGGGTGAGATAAACCCATCCTCTGTGTGGAAATCTCATCCAGTCAATTTTGCAGACAGAATCTGTATGTTTTTAACTGCTAACTTCCAAGTCCCTTGTTGGGGAATTCTTATTCTATCCCTTGAGGTGAATTGAACACATTTGTGCTTAAATCTAAAAGCTTTCATGCACAATGTGTTAGACAGACTCCTACCGCCATAAGCAGTTCTGCGGGGAGTCTGCAAGGGTGCCACACAAGCCGATTCCTTACGTGCACTTGCACCAGCACCGACCCTGTGACCATTGGCACAGGGCACTTCGGCAAGGCCAAGGCTTGTCCCCCAGCCCGGCTCTGCTGTCCAAAGGGGACCCTCAGAGCACTTGCTTCCCACAACCAACCAATTGCCACAACAATGTGGCACTTCTTGTCTCATCACTGAGGAAACTTCACTGCTTTACAGAAGGTCCTTCTGCCTCTGGAATTCCTGCATCCAGCCAGTTCAACCGCTTCTGCAGCTTGCCCTCCTTGCCAGGTCATTCCTTGGTCACACATTACCAGTGCTGAGCAGCTACAATCTGAATTTACCCTTTACTCTAGCAGGTGTATGTACACACAACTCTTGTAACTTGACCATATTTGCTGGATTTTCCAAAGGTCAGAAATATGGCAATTTTGTGGCAAAAAAAAAAACAACTGCTCTTTCAGCAGATATGAAGACTTTGAAGCATGGCAACACTAGAACTGTAACCTGACGGTACTTTCCAACAATGGCCAAATGACAGCCTTTGTTTATTTTATTCTTTTTTGTTTCCCCACATATCAGAGTTATTTGAAGACACTGAATCATTTCAAAACCCATGACTTGGAGCCAGGCTTTCTTCTACTCTCTTCCTTTCAGATGTATGAGGTCAGGAAAACTTTTAACCAACTGAACAGTCATACTTTGGATGCTTTATGAGTCAGCAAAGATGATTTTTTGCCTCTCTTTCTGCCACTGACACTAATCTATCTCATTATGCCATAATTGGCATAATTTTGTTTCAAGGAGGTATTTGGTCGTTATTAGCAGACAGAGGAAAATCCAGGGATGTAGAGTTCCTTGGGGTAAATTAATTCCACCACCTGATTTCTTCATACATGTATCTGTCTATTTGTTTTGCAAATCAGGATTTATATTTATATTTATATTTTTGCATTTGGATAGACTGTGCCACAGAGTGAATTAATTCTTGAAATGAAATAAATTGATTGGGTTCATGAAGTGTTTTATTCTATTGTGAGATTGTTCTAAGTGTATAAAAGTTGGGTTTTTTAATCAAATAAGTATTTCAGAATATCTGCAAATTTTAATAGGTGATGTGCCTTAGTGAAATGTGACGTAATCATCACTGAAGGGTGTCAGCTTCTTTCACATCAGTGGTTATTGGAGCTGAGAGCCATGACTTCAATGTGGTTGTGTCAATGAGAAATCCATTATTATTAAAAACAAAGTAGTGGGAGTTTAAGGTCTAGGAGTTGTGAGGTTCCTGGTAATCTTGACTAATCCATTGACTTCAGCTAGATACAAACACAACTAGCATTATTTTTAGCATTAGGTGCTACATCAGCTGAAGTCCAAACCACCATTACAGTGTTAGTTCTGAATGCTTGGAAAGCATTTTGTACATAATATCCTGAGCTAAGAGTTGTGGGGTTTTTTGAAAAAACATTAGCAAAAGAGTTGATAAAGATCTCTTATGGGAATATAGGCTTAAAATAGGGAGTCTGTAACATGTGCAGCAGTACTGGAAGAAGTTTGATGACACACTGAGTTCACTGTTTATGAGGTAGTAGTTAGAGACACATTTGTCTTTGTTGTCATAACTCTTAGGATATTTTCCCAAATCATTGCACTTAGAAGATCTGCTTCCCTGACATTAAGATATTTGTTTCCGGTATTTGTTTCAAGCTGATTAGTGCAAATCAACAAATTTTAGTTTTTGGGGGTTTTTTGCTAAATATCAACTCTAAAATTTTGAAAGACTTTTCTGCAAAAATACTTGTCTAAATTTACTTATGTGCAGGATAATGCCACTGAAAATGTTTGTCAAAAGTTGCAGTGTTTTTACAATGAAATAAAAGTACATGCAAGAATATACTTAAGGAGAAAAATGCCATTTCACTATATGACAAAACCAGAACTTAGCTCTAATAAACATTTTATTGAAAAAAAAGTATATGATTTATTATTGAATTGGCTACCTAGGAAATGTGTTCTCTTTGAGATCAATTTTGTGAGTTTCAGGAACTAATAAACTGAAGATTTTAGATTTGGGAATAACATAAGATAGGATCTAGAATTTTACAGAATTTTAATCTTGAATCACACATGTTACAAATATCCAAACCTCATATATTTGGCTAGTTTGGTATGCATGCTTTTCGGATTGCGTTTTGTGCCCTCACAAGGTACTTGCAAGTCAAGTTGTTGAAGGTGGGGAAATACACTTTGTGCCAGCCAATAAAGCAACAGCTATTGATACAAGGTTGCTTTGATTCTTACACCGCTGTGGTGGTTTCTGCAGAGATCATTTAATGACATGAACCTAAAGGAAATATATTGGAGGATCCCTGTAAGCTGTGCATTTTGCTATAAAGCAGTTAAACCTGTAAAATTGAGATGGATAAGGTGGTTTTACTATTCATATTTTAATAAGGCAAGGTCTGTAGTAGAATAGCAGTACAGTACTTGGACTATAGCATTCTCATATTTCAAGGGTCACAAGTAATTTCATACTTCCAGAAAACTGGATGTAGCAAGTAGCAAAGTATTATGTATTAAGACATTTTCAAAGGAGTGGGGAATAAATTAATATTTTCAGGCAGTATTTAAAAAAATATATGTTAATGTTACAGACATACATATATAGGTCTGTTTATATATATGTAGTCATATATTTATAAATATATATGTAAAGGTGAACAAGAGATAGCAAGGATAGGCTACCAAAAAATATGCCAGAATTGTCTGTTTGTCAAGAGGGCTTTGATGTCTTGAACTTAAGGTGCAAAATCCTCAAACACTGTAAATTGCTATCACTTTTCTGAAATCATTCTAGATCTAGACACGCAAAGTCTCTACTCCAGAGATTCTTCCACAACAGAGTATGAGCAAGTATGAAGTCATGCACACAATACATGCAAATAACAGAAGTTAGAAAGGGGAAAGAGTTTTCAAAGTACTCCTGTCCAAAATAAACTCTTCCCAATGCTCTGTCTATAGTGCTTTGTCTGATGTGCTGACTCCAGTATTGGTAAACAAGGAGAAGTCCAGTCATTATATTCCCCTTCATTCCAAAAAAAGCTAAGAGATTGGTGCTAGGTATGTTATTTTCTATCATCTGTAAGATTGGTATTCATTTTTGAACGGTTTGCTGGTTAACTGCTGCCACATTAACCAGTGCTGCAGAGGGAGAACAAAATATTGTTGATTCCCACTTCATAAAATAGTTGCTTTAGAAAGATTTCTTACTGGGCTTTGTAACACAAAATGAGCTGAAATCCAGGTTGGGATGCTGGAGTGGGGAGGACTGTATATTACAGTGGACCTTCTTGGAAACCTCAAAAGAGGAACTGAGGGACTGAAAAAATTACACTCATCTCTTGAAGGTAGATTTAAATCATAAAGAACCATTCTGCTTGGTACTAAGGAAGCTTGGAAACTATGACAAATAAACGATTTCAGAAATCAGGAATTTTTATCCTAAACTAAATTAGTTGCAAAATTTTTAACAGGTGAATTTTATTTTCAAAGGTACAGTGATCATCTCCAGGACTGGGACCCACTAATCTTAAAGTTCATTGTTTATACTGCCCATATTAAAACAACTTGATCTAAATATGTCTTATATTACTGTTTGTAGTTATATTACACAAAAGTAAAAAAAAAAATATTTTATTCTTAGGTTTACAAATGTTAGGACTTTTTTTTCTACATGGAAGAGCTGGAATGTATATTGTGTTCGTTTGGTCTGTCATGGCAAGTTGATCACAGGTCATATATATCACCGTTCCTAAATGGATAGAACAAATTTAACTGATTCATTGAATGATAAGTTTTGTTCTGTGACTTCCACTCTTAAGTCATGAAATCTGAAGAAGTAAAACTTAGTGCAATCACTGCATGATTTTATTAAGTCTTTATTGAACCTTAGTTTTGACAGAATGTGTATCAAAGCTCAAGTTCTTACAACTCATTATTTTAGAACTTCAGCTTTCCATTTTATATAAAATAAGGCTCTAGATCAAAGACTATGGAAAGGAAAAAAAAAAAAAAAAAGAAAAAAAGAAGAAATGGAATTTTAGAGACTGAGGAATTAGATAGCAAATAAAAATTCAGTTTTTTTTTTAAATCAGAAATTTCCTCTCCATTTTTTGTGTTTGATTTTATGGTTGCTGGCACTCTTCATTCTTGTTTGTGGTTTCTTTTGCACTGTGAGTGAGAGGCTACAGAGGTTAGAAGGCATGCATTCATGCAGCTGGAGAACTAATCAGTGACTTTTTCGGTGTTTGTTATATTGCCCTGTTATCCTGCAGGTACGCTTGCTCGCATGCTTCCACTTATCAAGGCCTGAAAAGACTTTTGAGGAGTCCCCACCCTCCCAAGCCCATGCTAGATTTATTGGTAAAGGTCTCTCCTATTCTTTATATGTATGTTACCAGGTGTACATCAGAAGTAATAATAATATATAATAATATAATAATAATACATAGTAATAATATTATCATCAGAAATAATAAATGTCCATGTTCAAAACTTTTGTTCCTGCAGTGGCTCCAGTGCAACTGGGATGTGTCACAGCAGTTACATGAAGCAAAAGATTTGCACACATATGGGTAATAAGTGTCAATCATTACCTACCAGATTTGCTGCTAGTGCTCAGAGCAATTGATGGCTGCTCTCACACACCCCACATCAGCATTGTAAAAATGTCTGATTCCATTCCACCAACAGGCAGTGAATCAATCAGCAGTAAGAACAGCCAAGTCAGCCAGCTGTAACACTTTTCATGCAACAGTGCTAGTTGGAAAAGAAAAGTTCCTGTCCCCCTGCTACCTAATTAATTCCAGCTAGTTGGCATGCTACTCTTCCCTTCAGATTAACAACTGATAACAGTTAGATGTATGATTTCAATGGTTTCAGGTCAGTTCTTATGTAGGTGACTATTCTTGTAATTTTGGATTTGATTAACATGTTTAGTTGGCAGGAGGACAGAGCAGAAGGAACAGCCATGTTACTCTCAGGGCTCCCTATTTTGCCACAAAACAGTTAGCTGCTATCAGTCTTCCAAACCATTAACGAGGACTGCAAATGCAAATGCCACTGCTAAAGCAATTGATACTTGTAGCTTGTTGCTTTTGCATTTGATGTTAGAAACTGATCTACGACACACATATACTATAACCACCCCTAAATATGTATCAGTTCAATACTCAATTTGTTTCACCCTTCATCATAGCTTCAAAAAAATCTCTAAACCTATAAGGAGAGATTTACACTGCACCATAACACCACTTTCTTTTCTGAAAGTTCCCACTCTCTGTTCTAGCACCTTCTCACTTTCTTCTTGTTTTGTTGCTACCCCTGGAATCACTTCTGTCAAAAACCCACTGAAAGGATTGAAAATCCAGTACCAACATTTAAAACAAGTCATCAGAACTGATATTACGTTCATTGCCTCTGTATTCTTTTCCCCCCACTAGCTCTTTCCCCATCCTTTGCCTGTACTCTTGATCTAAATGGTAAAACCTTGGGTCAGTTTATATGGTGTGGCACAGCTAGAAAATCCTTTTCTGCTGTCCTCTTTTTCCATTAGCACTACTGAAAAAAATATGATAAATAACAGAGGGGGGTGATGAGTATCTCCCCACAGATTACACAGAACCAAAAAGCAGTTCTCCACATACCTCATTTCTTTCTTCTTTGAGACCTAGGCGTAGTGATGACATTGCAAAACAAGACTGTCAAAATGCTAATACTGCAATTAGCAGCATAATTTTCAAACCTGAGCAGGATTTCAGGCCATCACAGAGTCTAAGCTCCCAAGGAGCAGAGACAGGGCAGGCTGCTGTCACCAGTAATATCATGAAGTCTCCTAATATGTGGAAATTGGGTTCTATTTCAGTCTCACATATCTGAACAAAGAGAGTGAAAAGCAAAGCTTTCATTTATGGATTTTGTTTTCACAATGTTGGAAATGTAACAGAAGTTGTAGGCTTGTTATGAGTGCTTTGCTTTTTTTGCTTTACTAGTTTCTATTAAGTAGCACACTGTTAGGGATTTGTTTTGTGGGACTGTGCTTTTAAAAGTATTCTCGAGATTTTAGCTTTACTGTCTCTCCAGTGTTATTGCCTCAGTTCACTTTCAAAAATTGAACTGTGGGAATGGTAAAAAAGAACAAGTAGAGAATGAAATTGATGTTAAATATTAAACCTGTCTACTTAAATAGGGTTTGCGGGGTTAGGTATAGTGGCATGTTCTTGTGAAGATTCTTTGTTTGAATGCCAGTTTTGCTGAATATCTGTGACTTCAAAAGTCACAGCTAATATTATTGCACTAAAAACCCTGTGTTACCAGAGTAGAGACAAAATAAGCTTTCTTCTACTGTTGTAAAACAATATGCTATTATAAAACAGATTACACTGATATGTCTCAAGGTACTGTTAAGTAAGCAAAAGCTGTTGCTGATTTTTTTTTTTTTTCATTTTGTCAACATTTTATAGGATTTCACAGAATCACAGAATGTTTGAGGATGGCAGGTATCTCTGGAGATAGTCTAGTTCAATGCATGTTCTCAAAGCAGGATGACCTAAAGTAGGTTACTTAGGACCATGTACAGTCAGATTTTGAATATCACGGAATCATAGAATTGTCTACGTTGGAAGGGATCTTTCGGATCATCGAGTCCAACCATTGACCTAACACTGACAAAACCCATCACTAAACCATATCACTAAGCACTACGTCTACCTGTTTTTTAAATGCCTCCAGGGATGAAAATGCCACCACTTCCCTGGGCAGCCCATTCCTTTCAGGACAAAACTTTTTTTCTAATATCCAATCTAAACCTCCCCTAGCACAATTTGAGGTCCTATTGCCTATTACGTGGAAGAAGAGACTAACGCATGCCTTGCTACAATCTCCTTTCAGGTAGTTGTAGAGAGTGATAAGGTCTCCCCTCAGTCTCCTTTTCTCCAGGCTGAACAACCCCAACTCCCTCAGCCTCTCCTCATAAGAGAGCGTCCTGCTCCAGAACGCTCACCAGCTTCATTGCCCTTCTCTGGACTCACTCCAGCACCTCGATGTCTGTTTTGTGGTAGGGGGCCCAAAACTGGACACAGTACTCATGGTGGGGCCTCAACAATGCTGAGTACAGGGGGATAATCACCTCTGGAGTCCTACCTACCATGCTGTTCCTGATACAGGCCAGGATGTTGTTGGTCTTCTTGGCCACCTGGGCACACTGCTGGCCCATGTCCAGGTGGCAGTCGACCAACACCCCAAGGTCCTTTTCTACCAGGCAGCTCTCCAGCCACTTTTCCCCAAGCTTGTAGCATTTCATGGCATTGTTGTGACCCCAAGGATGGAGACTCTACAATCTCCTGAGCAACCTGCTCCAGGGTTCAACCAACCTCTCAATAAAAATTGTTTTCTATTATTCAAATAGAATTTAATGTATTTCAATTTGTGCTTGTTGCCTTTTGCCTTAACACTGGGCACCACTGGAAAGAGTGGACCTTCAATCCTTCCTGATATGTGTTTATACGTATTGATAAGATCTTCCTCAGCCTTCTTTTCTCCAAGCTGAACAGTCCTAGCTCTGTCAGCCGCTCCTCATATAAGAGATGCTCCAGTCTATCAATTTTGTGGCCCTGTTCCTCTGATATGTCCAAGTCTCTCCTGTACTGGAGAGGGCATAGGTGGGCCCAGCACTCCAGGTATGTCTCACCAGATCTGAGCACTGACAAAGGATCAGCTCCCTCAATCTGCAGGCAACACCCCTTCTAATTTAACCCCCCTTCATTGCTGCAAGGACACTGTGCTGGTTTATGATCATCTTGTCTCCCAGGAACTCCAGGGTCTTCTCTGCGCAGCTGCTTTCCATCCAGTCAGGCCCACACCATATACTGGTTCTGGGAATGTGTGTCATTCCTCTCCAGGTGCAGGGGTTTGCATTTCCCTTTGTCGAACTTCATGAGGTCTGTGTTGACCCACTACTCCAGCCTGTTGAGACCCCTCTAAATGGCAGCATATGCATCTGATGTATTAACCTCTCCTTCCTTTTTTGTATCATCTTCAAATTACTGAGGGTGCACTCTTTCCATTGTCCAGGTTTTCATAAATTATTTAAACAGTGTTGATCCAAGTACCCATCCCTGAGGTGAACCAATATTGAATGGCCTCCTCCTCCACTTTGGGCCACTGATCACAACCCTTTGAGGACAGCAGTTAAGACAATTTTCAGTCCATCTCAGTATGTGCTTATCTAACCTGTTCTTCATCAGTTTGCACATGAGAGTGTTATGGAAAACATACTAAAGTTAATTAAAACCTTACCAAAGTTGAGATAAACGGAACCCAGTGCTCTCCTTCATCCACCAAGCTCATCATCTCATCATAGAATGCTGTCAGGTTGTCAAGCACAGTTTTCCCTTCATAAATCTTTTTTTCCCAAAACTTTTTACAGCACCTAGCACTCTGATTTTGATTTAAGTTTTTAACCTCTGATTTAAGAACATAAGAGCTACTGTAACATGATAATGCTGAGCTCTTTGAGTCTCTTGGCATGTAACGATCATAATTTGGACAGAAGTAGCAAAAAGATTGCAAATATTCTAATTCCTTTTCTCATGCTGTCTGCTGTCTTGCTAATAAATTCACAAAGCTTATATGATTAAAAACTTGAGAATTTACTGCACTCTATGTGCTCTAATTAAAAGTGGTAGAAAACTTGAAGATTTCTTTGAAGGGCCATAAAATTCTTAAGGCGGCTTTGAAAGTTAGTTACTGTCAGTGGAGGATGAGCCCACAGCACCATTGTGGGATTTGTTGCAGGGGCAGGATGTGATTGTGTGTTGGTTGAACCTGGCCACTGCCTCTGCAACTCCAGCTGCTGTATTCAGATTTCTTGGTACAGTAAATGACTTAGCCAGAAACATCTCAGTTGGCCTATGTATGCACAGCACTGCAGTGGGTCACTGACTGTGATGTGCTTGAGTTACTAAAGTGAACAAATGAAGTGTTAGTAAAAATAAAGTGCTTTTTGCAAGCATCTAGTCCATGAAATGGTATACTTGCATGGTGCAAATCCGCATGAAGTTCAACAAGGTCAAGTGCAAGGTCCTGCACATGGGTTGGGGCAATACCAAGCACAAACACAGGCTGGGCAGAGAATGTATTGAAAGCAGTCTTGCTCTCCTGAGGAGAAGTTCTTGGTTCCTGGTTACTGACAAGCTCAACATGAGCCAGCAGCATATGTTTGCAGCACAGAAAGCCAATTATATCCTGGGCTGCATCAAAAGAAGCATGGCCAGCAGGTCCAGGGAGGTTATTCTTCCCCCTACTCCACTCTGCTGAGACCCCACCTGGAGTATTGCCTCCAGTTCTGAGGTCCCCAATATAAGAAGGACATGGACCTGTTGGAGAAAGTTTAGAGGAGAGCCACAAAGATGATCAGATGTTTGGAGATCTTATAGCAGCTTTCCAGTAACTACAGCCTACAGAAAAAATGGGGAGGAACTCTATCAGAGATTGCAGTGATATGACTGCTAGTAATGGTTTTAAACCAAAAGAGGGTAGATTTCAAATAGATATCATGAAGAAATTCTTTAATGTGAAGGTGGTGAGACAGCAGAAGAGGTTACCCAGAGAAGTTGTGGGTGTCCCATCCCTGGAAGTGTTCAAGGCCAGGTTTGATGAGTCTTTGGGCAACATGGTCTATTGGGTGGTGTCCCTGCTCATGGTAGAGTGGTTGTTACTAGATGATTTTTAAGGTCCCTTCCAACCCAAACCATTCTATGATTCTATGATTCTAAATCTATGGTGACTACTCCCAATCAACTTCTTATCTTTTCTGGCTTTGGAAAGGATTTCCAGGATTGTTAACTTCATCTGCCTGTAGCTCCCTATGTAATCCTTCTTACCCATCTTGAAGCTAGGGTTGAGATTTACATTCTTCTGCTCCTTGGGAACCTCTCCCGGGAGCATCCTGTCAGGCCCCTTAGGCATGTATATGGGTAGGCTTTTTAGCTGTTCCCAAACATGATCATCCTACACCAAGGGTAAATCTTCATTGGTCCACACACTCCCTCTGGTGTCAGGAGTTTGGAATTCCTGAAGGCCACTCTTGCCAATCAAGAACAAGACAAAGAAGGCACCAAGTCAGGCTTTTCTGTGTCCTTTGTCATGAAAGCCTCTCCCCTATTTGAAGGTAGGCTCACACCTTCCCTTGTCTTCCATTTATTGCTAATCTACTTGTAGAAACTTTTCTTGTTGTCCTTTACATCCCATGATGTAAAGATTCAACTCTAGATGGGCTTTGGCTGTCCTAATCTTATTCCTGCACCCTCTGACATTGTCCCAGTTTCCACCTCCTGCATGCTTCCTTGTTATGTTTGCTTTTAGTCAGGGGTTCATCTATCAAGGCCTCCTACCACTTTATTTGACTTCTGCGTATGGCGATGGACCACCCCTGAGCTTAGAGGAGATGATCCTTGAAAATCAATCAGCTTTTTCCCAAAACAAGTGAGGAAAAAACAGACAGTGAACACAAATGGGTCTGGTACAAGAACTCTTCAGAAGATGACAAGCAAAATAATTTCTAAATAATCAACAAACCGATTTGATTTTAGTGTTCACAGTAATCTAAATTTCATTTATGAGCTTTCCTGATAAAAAGCTCTGGCATGGATACTGAGATAAAAATTATAAGGCAAGCAGTGAATATTATCAGTGTTGAGCTTTTCCTTTTCTGGAAAATTATACCTTGTTGAGTAGTCATTGTATCAATTTATTTTCAATATTGGGGATTTCAGCACAAAATTTGTGTCCTACAATTGGCCAGTTGTTTTCTTAGAAATCCAGAACACTATAAACACAAATGACATCACAGATACTTTGCTGACTTCTTCTTCTCAGTCTTCCACTTTGTGTTGAATCTTAATTAAATTTATTTTATGTGGAGCTTGTTGAATTCTTGCCACAGTGTTTCTCTTTGTTGCTCAGTATTCCTCCCCTAACACTTGAGATTTCTCTACAGACCTCACGTTCTCTTTTATTCCTGATGAATTTTGTGTTACTCTCTTCTTGCTGTCTGATGATTTTCATGGTGGATCTGGCCTAGGAAACAGGATTGATAGGTGTCATGATTTAACCCCGGCTGTCAACTAAGTACCACACGGTTGGTCACTCACTCCCACCCAGTGGGAGAAGGGGAGAATTGGAAAGGAAAAACTGAGAAAACTTGCAGGTTTGGATAAAGGCAGTTTAATAGTTAAAGCAACAGCCATGCAGCAAAGAAAGGAAAATAAGGAATTAATTCACAACTTTCTATTGGCAGGCAGGTGTTCAGCCATCCCCAGGAAAGCGGGGCTCCATCATGTGTAACAGTTACTTGGGAAGACAAACACACTAACTCCAACCTTCCTTCTTCCCCCAGCTCAGTACTGTTGAGCATGTTGTCATATGGTATGGAATATCCCTTTGGTCAGTTGGGGTCAGCTGTCCTGGCTGTGTCTCCTCCCAAATTCTTGTGCACCCCCAGCCTTCACACCTTCACACCTCGGGGAGTGTGAAGAGCAGAAAAGGCCTTAACTCTGTATAAGCACTGCTCAGCAATAACTAAAACATCCCTGTATTATCAACAGTCTTTGCAGTACAAATCCAAAACATAGCTTCATACTAGCTACCATGAAGAAATTTAACTCTATCCCAGTCAAAAGCAGCACAAGAAGGGAGCTTATCAAAAATGGCTTTTCTTTCACACTTTTTTTCTACTCTATCTTCAGAAGCAAGTTTTTTATAAGAGAACATGCAAAGTTACCAGTTGACAGATGTTTGGTTTTTGTCCTTAAATTCTGTTGACACCTTTCACCCAGTGGTTGCCTTGTACACAGTCTTCTCCATATTCTTTGTCTCTTTCTGTAGGTGAATGTACACTGTTTTTAAAGCACTGGCCCATGTTTCACTCTCCATTTCAGCTTTTACACTCAGGTAGGGTGAAAGGAGGCTTTGGAGCTTTCTGAAGGAAGAATCTTGGTCTGTGGTATTGTTAACTAACAGGTCATGTCCTTTTGTCAACACAGATATGTGGATTTGGGCTAGCATTTTGCAGGACTTTTGCCTGTTCTTACACTATTGGTATTTAGAGACAGGTAGACCTCAATGGCTTAGGTACTGTTCCTTGCTTCTTTTTCTACTACAAGTTGTCTTAGTTTTAAGGAGTCTACTTTTTCTTCAGAGAAGTAATTAGTCAAGATCGTGCATAAATTCTCATCTTAATAACCAAATTCATGTATTCTGCCTCCCTTTCAGCCCAGTTTCCCTCATTCCAACTGAGGAAAGGACCCTGCCTATGTTTTTAGAAAATTCTAGTTTCTGGAGTTCTTGACCTTTATCCAGCAGATTTATCTCTTGATCTGTGGGGAGTGAGGAATTGTGGAGACGTGCTGCTGAGCAAGAGGTCTGCGGGTGTTCTTGCAGTGATGGGAAGGAGGCCTTGAGAACAGTAAACGATGTCCTTACATGGTAATATGAAATAGATAGCAAGATAACAGATAACAATATACCAAAACAAGTAACAATGACTAACTTGCTTAGGTGGGATAAACATTTAAATGTAGGCAATTGTATCACTTACAACGGTGTATGGATGTTCACCCTCAACCCATCTGTGTAGAGAGCACAGCACGTGATCAAAGAACAGAAACTATATATGCTGTAAAAGAAAAACGATAAACGTCTTCGTCCTTTTCTCACAACTTGGTGGAATCCGTGCCGTTTTGTCGCATTGATCCAGTTACATTCTGTCTTTTTCAGTTGTATTAAAGATCAAAGTTGTTCAGTTTGGTCATGCACATCTTGATGCATTCAAATCTGAAATCTTAGCTGATTGCTGTCTTTAACCTGTAAAATGCAAAATTTTCATGCAAATTTAGAAGAATATCTGGAGTATTTACCTTTAGCCATACACAGCCGGGCTTATTCTGAGAATTTTATGACAATTGAATAAAACTTTTCCATTATCTTTCTGGAGGATATTAACAAAAGCTTTACTTCTTGTTTAGGCTCCTTTATGTGTCTACAATATTGCATTTCTAGGGAAAACTCTCTTGCTGCCTCATCAGAGATGTCACTATGGAAATCATGACCAAAAAGAAAAGCATCTTTCCACATGTGTTTTGAGTTTGGTAGTAGATTGATTCTGAGACATATTAGTGTGCTCCTTCCTCTGTCTCACTAAATTTCAGTTCTGCATCTGATGATGGAGAACCAAACGTCAATCACCGACTGATTCACGTGCACTGGACTGCATGAAAAACATCCATTAGTATCTCAATGCAAGATATTCAGTGGATTTTCAAAGTATGTGCTACTAACCTTTCGCATTCCCTGTATTCGTCTGCCCTGGTCTATGATGAGAGATCAGAACTGTGATTCCTGATTATTTAGTCAGGTACATTCCTAAAATTCTAGACATGGTTGCTCTTGCATTTGAAGTCATGGAACATATGATAAATTTTGTACACTTGGAAACTTCACAGAGAGGTGCCCCCAACCTCTGATCATCTTTGTGGCTCTCCTCTAAACTTTCTCCAACAGGTCCATGTCCTTCTTATATTGGGGACCTCAGAACTGGATGCAATACTCCAGGTGGGGTCTCAGCAGAGTGGAGTAGGGGAAGAATAACCTTCCTGGACCTGCTGGCCATGCTTCTTTTGATGCAGCCCAGGATATAGTTGGCTTTCTGTGCTGCAAACATACGTTGCTGGCTCATGTGGAGTTTATCAGCAACCAAAACCCCTAAGTTCCCCTGCACAGGGCTGCTCTCAATCTCAGCCTTTATTTGTGCTTGGTATGGCCTTAACTCGTGTGCAGGAACCTGAACTTGGCCCTGTTGAACTTCATAAGGTTTGCATAAGCGTATGTCTCAAGTCTGTCCAGGTCCCTCTGGATGGCATCCCTTCTCTCCAGTACATTTACTGCACCCCACAGCTTGGTGTCATTAGCAAACTTGCTGAGAGTGCACTCAAACCCATTGTCCATGTCACCAACAAAGATATTAAACAGCACTGGTCTCCCAGTACCAACCGCTGAAGAATGACACTTGAGATGTTACTCAGCAAAGTTCTCATAGAACAGCTAACTATAATTTTACTCAATCCCTTCCATAACCTTTCTCAGGAAAGATTCTCTTTGGTTCAGAATATGATCTTTCTTTTGAAATTCATATGGAAAAAAGCCTTAGTGGTCTATGTATGCTGCATTTTTTAAAAAGATAAATAATATTTTTCAATTCTGACAGTTTTAGCGGGTCAGTAAATAAAACAGAGCTGCATATACTCAGAAAAACAGGTTCTCTGGAATATGAGCCTCACAGTCTCTGGTCTTGATGTTTACTGGGTGTTACTTATGGTTGTGTACTCACTCCTTAAAATGTATTCATTAAGTACTGGTTTTTCCTCATCCTAGGTGGAGTATATTTCAATACAAATGTAAGAATATCTTTATTTTCCAGGTTTGTTTCAAGCATTCTGAGTGTTGTGCCATGAGAGATGCTGTGGTCCATGACAGGTTGGGATTACCATGATCAAGTGCTCTATTTTGACTTCACCGAGTGGCAAAAACATTTCTATGCTAAAGAGGAAGTATTGGACTTTTAAAAGCATTAAACAGGTACGTCTTTTGAAATCAGTTTATTTACAGTTTCCAGGCTTATTTCAACTACAGGTGTTTATAGAATCGTGTCACTGATACTTTCTAACAGAGTTTCTTCTTAATGATCATCTCAGAGTAGTAGTTGTTGCCTGAAACAAAAATTTTCTGCTATATAAGTGCAATATGACAAAGATCACATTAATACAAAATTTTAGTCATGCATCTCCAAACAGAAGGGAAACACAAAGAACATTGCGCTGAATTGTGTTAAAGCAGATGCTTGTTTCAGTGTATTAGTCTATATCATTTGCACAGTCCTACCTAACTGCCAAAAAAAATCTATATTCCAGAAGCACAAATGCAAATGACCGTTGCAATTTCATTTCTAAACAGCTCTTTATTTCATGCAGTAAGTTGTTTTCCTTACCAAATACATGTTTTTGGCAAAAGGAGACTGGCTTATTTCCATTACATTGTGTTAATAAGAAGAATCTTTGGTACACCCAGTAGCATTGTACCAGTATGAAAGCAATGGAAAAAATGTAAATAATCAGGCTAGCAATAAATTTGGTGGCCACTATGTAAGTTATTATATTAAAAGACTGTTACCTGCATGAAGTTTAGGCCTGAGTGCGTGTTTATTTTATTTAGCATAATATTTTGTTTTATTATTAGATCCTGAGAATTCCCTTTCATCTTCAACTAACACTCCTGTTTTGGTGTCTAAACAACTACCTCATTCCTTAGAGCAGCCTGAGAAACCAGTCTAACATAAAGCAATGTGGTATGGACACCAAAAATGGATCTATCTTGCGTGATTTTGATGGATGTTTCATGAGAGAGGGAGGAGAGGGTAAAGAGTTTTGGTTCGTTTCTTTTTTTCTGTATGTTGCTGTAGCTCTTCTCTTTTCAAGCCAAAATCCTAGAAACTCTACAGCAATACGTCACCCTGGCAAAGAGCTAAATTGCTGAATTGAGGCAATTTGTGAGTATGTAAACCTCATGCTTATGGCTGGTTAAGGTTGATTATATTCATATATTCCTTTCTGGCTTGGTAAAGAACAAGGTGTGATATTTTATTGACCAAGACTATATTCAAAACTGTCTCAGACTATGTCTAGGACAGAAGCAGATATGGGTGCAAAAATGCCAAGATTATGCCAGTTGAACCATACAAATATACAGTTTGGGCCAGGAAACAGTGGTGCAAAGTTCAGGTGACACTGTGCCTTGCAATCTTGACTGTGCAACTTCCAGATATGATCTTGCTGGTAAAAGTCGGTTTAGACATAAGTGCAGAAAAGCTGTCTTTCCATTACTTTTTCCAGGTTTTTGGTTTTGGAGTATATTCAGATAGGTGCAGGTCAGGTGTACCTGTACTTATATCACAGCTGCCCTACCATTGTTCTCTGCCTGTTTCCCAAAGATACTTGCGATACAATAATTTATTTGTAAAACGTGAGAAAAGTACGTTTTATTTTTTATTTAGTTCTGCAACTGAATTGTGCTATGAATTCAAAACTAGTTTTTTAAGGACTAGGTCTGTTTTAAATATTTCACTAGCTCTGCTTTTTAATATTTAAAAACTGAGAAAAGAAAGGAGAGTGGACCAATGTCTGAAACAAGATCACTAACAGTTTCAAAACCACAATGTTGTTACTCAACTTTGAGATACAGAATTGTGGAATTTTAATGCTGATGTATGGTAATAAAAAATAAATATGTTTAAAATGGCACCCTATACTGGATTATGCTTCTAGCTTCATGTTGCTTTCCTATAGAAACCTACAGCCTGATAAAATATTTTTCTCATACACTTATATTTCTCACAGTAGCTTTATTCTGATGATACTCATCTAGAGTTACAATTATTTATGCTTCTCTAACCTTTATCTTCTTAAGACTTTTATCCATTTTTAAAAGAAATTTTAGTATTTAATTGAAGGGTCAGCCATTAAAAAGAAGTGATACTGTGATAACACTGATCATTATAGTTCTAAACTTTGGGAGTAGGCAGTACGTGGAACAGAAGATGCAGAAGAAATATAAAATTCTTTTTTTACCTTTCAGAAAGCGTAACTTTTCTTTATGCTGTCCCTCATTTATGGAAAACTTTTGTGGTTTGTACTGTAAAAAGAAGTGTATTAAAACATCATTACATTTGTCATCTCAGTAAGGGTTCACATTTTTCATTGTTGGCATCACAGGATAAATCATGTTTCCAACTGTGTAGCTCTCCATGCTACTCTTTTGGCTGAATAAATGGGCAAACAATAGGGAGCTTTACAAAGAGCTTGTGGAATGAATCATTTTGCAAAAGTCTTAACTTGAATTGCTAGCCAATGAAAAATGTTTGCTAATCGAATGGCTGTCGTGACTTCCAAAAACCTTTGCCCTCCAAACTCCATCCTTAGATAATGCGGGTTTTGTGTTTTTGTTTTTCTGTTGTTGTTGTTTTTGTGGAATTTTTGGGGGGGGGCTTCTTGGTTGTTTTTTTTTTTTTTGGCTTTGATCTTGAAAGAAACTGCAAGAACCAGTGGAAAAATGTTACCTGACAAATCGAGGTCTTCGTATTTCCCCCTCAACTTTTACATAGTGGTACTATGCATTTGGTGTCCTATGAAAGCTTGGTGATCTTCTAGGGGCTGGAGAGAGAACAGGGCAACTGTAGCCACCTAACGTACAACTCAGGTATTTTTGTAAGACACTGTTTTCAGTGAATGGATGCTTAAATTAACTCTTCAAACAGTAAAAATAAGGAACTGCTTTTTACAGGTCTACTATTTTGTGGGGACGTTTTGCAGGAAAAAGTTGCTTTCTATAGCTTTACTTTGGTTTAATAGCACTAATTGCTAGTGTATAGAGGTAAAATCTTAGGAAGTTTCTATGCTGTTTTTAGTCTCCTATAGTATGGTTGTAAAATTATTCCACCAAGCCTAGCTCAGAATATCTTATTCTGTTTTCCACAAAGATTTTATACCTTTTAAATTTTTTGCATAACAGAAAATTAAATATAATACTAACATGTATGGTAAACTTATAATATTTCCCTAAGAACTAAAGAAATATGAAAAACATTCCAAAAAGTGATGAGTTCATATCATGAAAGCTTTCCATTTACCATTCACAATGAAGCCAAATGTGATGTGCAAACTAGCTAACTACCCTGTGCTTTTTGGAAAGGCCTGAAGAAAAATATATGTTTTACATCTGGAGGCTTTAAGTTACTGATAATAATACTGTGTCCTTTTTTTCAGAGTTATTAAGGATGTGCAATAGACTCATAAATCCAAGTCAATTCAATGCTGTTTATTGTAGTATATTTCCAATATGAAGTTAGAAGAAAGCATGTCTGGGAGTTCATGGATGAGTTGGTCAAGTCTTTGACTGCTTATATGATTTTCTGATAATATTTTGAATGTGGATAGTAGACTGGGTGCTGTTACTACAACTTTGATTCTCTTTGATTTATTCCTCTTCACACATCTTCTTTCTTTTGAAATGAAAGTATTTTTAATTATTCTATTAAGTAACTTGTGATTTCTTCATTTCATTTAGAGACTAGTATCTTGGAATACAAGGTTCTTAAACCTTGTAAATACTTGAAAATATAAGGTTTGTTTTTCTTTAAGGTGTTCTGTGATCTGCTGGGTAGAAAAAGGTACTTAAAAGATTAAGCCTTATGAATAAGAATGCAAATAAAATGAATCTAAAATCCATTGCAATATTTATTTTTATTTCTCGTTATATTGTTAGTCTCATGAACCTGAGACTGTAACCCATGTCTTTAGATTTTTGAGTTCTTAGTCATATAATGCTCAGCACTTTCTGAAAGTGAACATGTTTCTATAAATCTTTTTCCCTTTCTATTTGAGGTCAGGTGATTAATATTACTAGATTTTTTTTTTAAGTCTGATAGGGAAAATCTGGTTAAATATGTAAGTCTGGACAAGAGTCTTCATTACACCTCTGAGAAAAAGAAGGTGTTGCTTCTCCTGTGTAAACACTGTGGGAACAGGACTCACACTTTACTGGTTCAGTGGAAAAATGGAGGATGATTTCTTCCTCTGTTGCTTTCTCCTCCTCTTCCCTATTTCAGTCATTTAACAGGATTTTCTGCCTCTGATAGCATATGATGTGAGCAAATGGATTGTGGAAAATGCTCTCTCTGGCATCCCTGCCAACAGGGAATAGGTGAGTATGCTGACATAGAAATGTGTGAAAAAAGCCAGAAGGAGGAGGAGTAATAGAAAGGGTAAGGTACCTTAATACCTTCCATTAAGTCACTAAATGAAAATGGAAGAGTAAGGAAGGACTTCTCAATCTGAGGAAAGTGAGTGTTGACCGAGTAAGAAGACTACCCCCATCTCCGCATCGTTGAATGTGGCCAAAAAAGTCAGGAGTTATCTCTGCACAGGGCCCATGGAGATTGTGTCCTCGCAGAGTTACCCCTGACTGTTGTGCAGTGTGGGCATTAAGAGTGTAAAGTAGGCAGATTAGGTGGTGCTGCTCTAGTCCAGCCTTCCTGAGAGCTTGAAGGACAGCTCAGACCTGCTCTTATCTGACCTGTTGAGGGTCCCACCCAACTGAGGGGCAGACAAACACAAATTTCAAATTTCTTGATAAGCATTATTAGTTAATATGAAAAGGAATGGATATGGTGGTGCTTGCTTTAACCACAATGGTGCATATTGGAACTTGACATTCTGCAGCTTTTCGCTATAGACTACCAACTTAATTGGGCCTTTACTGCACTTAGATTACTTAAATACAGCTTTGCACAATGGGCCATATCAGTCCAGAATGGGTCCATATCCAGCACTTGTGCCTCTTAAAACTCACCCCTATACACATTTGTTGAAATGAAATCTCATAATCCTGTTCCTTAAATTTATGTTTCAATTAAAAACAAAGTCACTTCTTCCGAACATTATTTCTCTTACTCAGCTTTTATCTGTCAGGTTTTATCCTTCTATTCGTCATTTTATTACCTTATCAATCATTACATTTCAATTCTCTAGCAAGTTCAGCAGGCCAACAAAGGAAGCTGAATGTACCTAACACCAACACACTCACTAATAAAAATAAATGAGCTCCTAGGGAAAGTTACCAAAATTGTTTCATTATAGAGGATATTACAAAAAGATGAGACAAAGCCATGACAAATATGGAGGGAGAAAGGCTTAGGGGTGTCCTGAGCATGCCAACACAATTATTCTATTGTCGATAAGAGGAGCTAAAGTCCCGTAACACTGTGACTTTTTTAGTAAAGTCTTTCCCTGTCACAAAACAAGTGCAGCTGAAAAGAAAATATCCAGTCTTGATCAGGCTAACAATCAATGCCCTGAATATAAGCCTCCTTTAATATTTTCCAAGTATTTCTGAAATGTGTAAACCTTTCTGAATGTTCATCACTTGACAGAAACAGATAAATGGAAAAGAAAAATTTAAAAAAACAAACAAACAAAAAAAAACAAACCCAAAATGAAGCAGATCCTTGTGTCAAGAGAAGTGCCAAGCTATTTGGGTAATTCCTTTTGGTTCCCAACTGACACGCGGAACGGCAACTTCACAACCATAGAGGGTTATAAAGGAGGTATGTTTATTCA
>JAOXJM010000019.1:67925738-67937320 GCA_026413425.1 Tringa solitaria
AAGATTTCACGCCTTAACTATGACAGAAATAAACAACTGCTTAACCCTTTATCACCAACCTTTTGCTGTGCAATGTGTGTGACCTCTATAGATTGAGAAGTGAATTTAATATGTCTTGTAGCAAATTCCGTATTCAGGATTTTTTGTGAGTGAACATAACTTTCTGCAAAAGTAGAAAAAATACTAATAATGTAATTATTAATACTGCATATTAATTCTTTGGTTGAAACCTATGAAATCAGGGAAATATATATGTTATGAATATTATTATGCATCCATCTTAATTGTGAATATTGAGAACGAGGCTATAAGACATGGTAAAAATACATAAGACATTATGTATGATGAACATTGAACAACAACATTTTATTCAACTATATATATTTCAATCATTCAAATGAGATTCCAGTGATGTTTTCAGAAGCTTCAGGCTAGGGTCTGACACTATTGGTGACCTTGAGAACTCCTTTACTTCATGGGCAGCTGCAATTAAATTGCAAAGACTCCTTAGCAGCAGACTACTGTAAGATAATGCTAGTCCTCATATCAAATAGCCATTCATCATGAACAATAACACATTTTTAGTATTAATACAGTATTTTTAATTCTTCTCTTTAATGAGGTATGTTCAAGGAATGACAGATGAAAGAAGTATTTTTTGAGAATTATCTACTCTATTGCTGTGGAACTAGTTTTACATTAAGGCTTAACTGGAACTTGATATACATTTTATATTGTAAATGTGGAGTTTATATGGGCATCTTTATCCATTATTCTAGTATGCACAAAAATTTATTAAGATGCACACATGACAGTGTTAGAAATTCTGGCTATAGACTTTGTGGAGTTACACTTAGTTAGGCTCTGATGCGAACTTTGGACATTCTCTGTTGTCTTTTTTGTGTTGCAAGTCTGTCACAGTAGTAACCACAATTGCACTTGGAAGACAAACTAATGATTCATTATAACTGATTCTGTGAAATTTGAACGTTAATCCAACTATTATTTTCCTGTTGTAGTTTTCCTCTAGCAAAGCAGGTGAGCATGTTGGATTTCTCTTTAAATTTTGGATTTTTTTTTTTTGCTCTCTGATTCTGTTAGTTCCACTGCTGCTTCATACAGTTGGAAGAAACACCTCTGGAGTTTCTCCAGAGGTGGTAGTTGCTTCAAAGCTGATTTATATTGGTTCCATGGGTTCGTCTTGGCTGAATGTCTGATGTTCAACCAGGCACTCTTTCACTTCCCCTCCTCAACAGGTCAGGGGAAGAAAATCAACAGGACAGGGGGAGAAAATAAGATGAAAAAACTTGTAGGTTGAGATAAAAACAGGGAGATCACTTACCAACTATAGTTACAGGCAAAACACAGGATGCAGCCCCTACAAGGAGTCTGGTCCAGCACAGGCTTCCCACAGGCTCACAACCTCCTTCAGGCATCCACCTGCTTCAGTGTGAGGTTCTCTGTGGGCTCAGGTAGATATCTGTTCCATCATGGACCTCTGTAGGCTGCAGGGGGACAGCCTACTTCACCATGGTCTTCTTCAGGGGCTGCAGGGTGATGTCTTCTCTGGAACTTGGAACATGTCCACCTGCTCCTTCTTCACTGACCTTGGTATCTACAGGTCTGTTTCTCTCACATTTTCTCACTCATCTCTCTCATGGCTCTTTTGGAGCATTTTTTACACTTTCTTAAATATGTTATCGTAAAATCAGAACTCTCAGCGTGGATCATAGCCTCAGATTTGATCAGGAGTGTGTCCACTTTGCAGTCTGCTGGAACTGGTAGTATTTAGCATGTGCAGGCTTGGCCCTTCCTCACAGAGGCTGCCCCTGCAACCCTCCTGCTACCAAAACCTTGCTGCTGAAATGTAATCCAAATTCACTGGGTTGTAATTAAGACAGACCCTAATTGTTCTTTAATATTGAAAACTTCAGGAGGAAAGAAGAAAACGGGACAGGTGACTATTTTAATTAAGTATGAACGCTGGAGAGTAAGAAATTCAATTACTGGAGCATGGGTAGGCTGCAAGGAGCTAAATTCACATGCAGATTACACTGCTAAAACCGTTAAGTTAGGGTAAAAGTCGTGATTAAAATTGTTTCCAGTTCTATTTTCAGAGTTGGAGGTGAAGAATTGCATTCATACATTAGCATTCATTTAATATGCTTATAGACAGCCATTGTGCATACACAAATCAGGTATTCATGCATGTGACCTAGTAGAAAACTATCTGGCTATTTGCTTATGCAAATACGTTGTTTATGCATCCCTCAACAGGGAATTTGCTCAAAAAATGGCCATGTGTTACTGTTTAAGCTAATTGTACACACCTAACTAAGTTTATGACTCTGAAAAATCAGAAGAGAAGATCTTTTCCCCACAGTGCCTCAAATTAGAATGTGTGGACATCAGTGATACTGTTTTACAAGAATTTTCCTGAAACTTAACTTAAAATATTGCTTGTGAGTTCTCATCTGTTTAGTTTAGATTGAAGTTCCAAGTTCATATGCTGTTCATACAAAACAGAAAATCATATGCAAGTCTTCTTCAGTCTAAAAAGCTGTTAGAACTTGGGCATATTAGTAAGACAACGATTCCAACATTTGCAGGTAATGAACGTTTTCTGTAGCCCGATCTCTGGAAGAAGCGTTCTGTGAAATCCCAAAACAAGCAGCTTGAAGAAATTTTTCTGTGTATACCTATGTTTTGTTTGTTAGGTGTGCCTTACTGAGGAAATATTAACTCATCATACATTCTGTGTAAGGCTGGCTTAAGATTTTCAAACTTGCATGACAAAGTCTAAGGACGGGAAGTGTAGTCTATCATGACTTCTGAAACCTTATCTCTATGGTATTTTATTTTTGCAGCTTACCAGGAGTGTACAGAACCCAAATAAATATTGTGTGTAGTAATTTCTTTCAATTAGAAGGACTATTTAGTTAAATAAAAAGCTTTTTCATCAGATCACAAAAAAGATGCCAATGCTAGGAATGAATTACGGTTTGTACTGTGCACTCCAGGTAGCCTACTGATGCAGTCTTACGAACTATGAACTTTTAAAATTTATAAGATAAATTCATATCTTTTTCCAATCAATAGTATGCATTCTATGATAGAATTGTATTTAAGAACTAGATTTGTTATTCTGAGCCATGTTTTGTAACTAATCAGCAGTCAGGTATACACTGGTATACACATATTACTCTGACTTGTTAGAAACTAATCACAGTACTTATTTATATTAAGATTCATCAATTGTTCAACATCTTCAAAGCCATGTGGGAAATGGTCATAGTAAACCTTTCAGCAATGTTTTGATTTGATTTAATTTGATATTAATTGATAGAAAACTTTTGCATTTAACTCACATGAAGACATAAACTGCCATAAAGTTAGCGTTGGAATCATTCCCCAGTAAATTCTTAATGGAAAAGGAAAATGTTACTTCTAGTCTATAACACGGTGTATCCTAATTGTCAGTGTGTATATTATACAGTGATTCCTGCACCAACAATTTTTTTTTCCTTTTAACCAACATAAGATACAATTTTAGCAGAAATAATTCTTTTTGTGCTCTTCTTTAATGATGATTTGACTGAACGAAAGGATATCTATGTATTATAATACATTTTTGTCTGCAAAAATATTAATATCTACATACAAACATTACTTCCTTTCACTTTGTATCTATCACAGGAAAAATCCAGATTTACTAGGTTTTGTTTACATGTGTATTTTTTACACAGCTTTCTCATTTTTTAATAACCCTTAGAGTTTGCAATTTTAAAATATTCACATAATCTAAGGGCAAATGAGATCTAAACATGAAAATTAAAGGATCTTCATTCCTTGCAATTCATATAATTTTATGCAGAATACCAGTTGGCCTGCATTTTGAAAGAGTAAGATAACTTGTTTCGAACCATAGATAATACGTTTAGAAACTTTCAGGTATCTTAGTAATACAGTGTAATGAAGCCACTAATTCCTTAAATGAAAATAAATTGAAGAAATATCTACTCTAAGAAGATCTGCTCAGAGAAAAAAAAAAAAAAAAAGAGAGAAATGCTGGAGTTAGAATTCCTTAGTTATAAATTTTAAAAAGAATGAGGAACATCATGGGTTCAAAGAACATTGGACTCATATAGATTTTATTACTGCTTAAGTGTTTGGCCCTAAGTCTATAAGAATATACTTTTTGCATATTGGGATATGTGCATTATCATCTGAAAGTAGTCATATTTTTTCGTGTTGAGCCTGAGATGTTCCTGCTTCTACGCCATCTTTTAACCAGACTCTCAGATATTGTTATATCTACGTCTTGAGTTTTTTGCCTTGTGATTTTATTAGAATGCTGCTTTAAAATGGTAACTGCATTGTTTGTTGTCTGGTTTTTGGTGTTCATATGATGCACTAATACTGTTAATCTACTTGGATTTGGGTAATAACCACCTGGATTTCCTATTTCTCTCTTTTATCACCAGTGATCAATAACAAAAACTATTGAAGCTTCCTCCAGCTAGTATGCAAATTGAAGGAAGAATCACAGAAAAGAGATCCTGGACTTGATCCTCTGTTAAAATGCTATGAGGAGTGGCAGCAGGAATCATAGTAAAAAAGGAATAGGAATGTTTTAATCCTTTCATTGTAACAATACTAAAAAGAGATATCACCAGTTACATGCCATTCTGTCAGCCTGGCAAGATTTCTAGGGCCCTCTCCATTAATTTTGTATTTAATTATATAGTAATACCTTTTCTGAGATTATATATTATATAAATTATGAAGGTGATTTAAGCTAACCTATTATACTTTGCAACTGAAATGGACTAAGAACATACACATGCCCAGTTTTTACATCTCAGCTAATTAGTGGTCACATTTTTATCAAATGATAAAGGAATACATTGGTTTTAACCTCCCAAAATGTAAGTCCACTGAAATACACTTCCTGTTTTAAGATTAAAAGGCAGATGGATTAAGTAACTTCCACCTTGATGTTGCTTATGCTTCATCTGAGCATTAGTGTTCTTTTCTCTAGGTTTCTTAGATCTTTCTATGTTTACCTTCGTTTATTTCAAGACTTACGCTTGAAGTGCTTCAGTATAGTCCACTGGAAAAGCAGTGTTGTGAATTTTTGCTGCTGCATACCTTTTCTAGCAGTTGAAACTGTACTGCAGTGTTTAAGACAAGCAGTACCACAATCTGTGCACTATAACTAGAGTCAGAAGGGGGTGAGAAAGATGAATCCTTGGGTTTTGAGTCAAGGGCAACTGCCAACATGGAGTCATGAACCTCTACAGACATCAACTCTGTTCCTTCTCAAACCCCTCTATTTCAGAAGCAGCATATTTTAACCATGCATTGTGTAGGATCAGTCTGACTCCTAAGTCCCCCTTTTTTTCTCTTGTTGCTTTAATAGCATGACATTTTCAAATGCTAATCAATGTATTTGTTTACCGCTGCTCATATTTTACATAGCCAGACCAAAATGACCTTTCTACTGTGAAATAAACAGTGGGGAGCAGGAGTTCGGTGGTTTCTTCCTGCATGTGAAACCTTTTATCTGATTCAAGAACAGCTACTTAAGCAAAACTCTTCTGATCGATGGTGGGATGTAGCCAGAATTTAATTTTTTTTTGCATCCAAATTTATTACCTAAACCTTCCTCATTTCCATTGTGCATCACTAATGCCAGGATGGCATCAAACACATGGACATTCATGCACAGTTTCGCTTCTGTGGTGCCAGAAACAAAATGTGTAAAGAAATATCTGTGACCCAGAATTATTTGGCTTTAGCTCACTTTTAAAGCCATGACACAATTCTCTGTCTCCTTTCTCTGCTGCACATTACCTGTGTGACCTTGTATTTATTGTATTGTCTCACTGAGCCTCATGCCTTGTCTGTCAAACACTGGTAATGGTGCTTCTTGCCTCCCACATCTGTGCCATTTGTTTTGGTGACAAGTGATTTGCAGAGGGGACTGTCAGGCACAGTGTCTGCACAGCACTTAGGACAACAGGTCTTCACTGTCTGAAATCTGGCAATGTTTCCGAAATGCAATCGGAGAAGAGTGATATGTAATATATCTTGCCTAAACCCTCCCTTTTAAGCAGAGGTAGTGAAGGCACTGGCATTTAGTTGGACCGACAAACTTTCTATCTGCACAGAGAGCAAAAAGAGGTGCATTTTTCTCAGTCTAACCTCTGGCTTGGAGGATTGACTTTTCTGGGTTGAAGGGCAGTTTATTTTCGAGGCTCATTCAGCCTTGGCCTCTCAACCATGGTTGCAATCAAAGATGTCAATCAGAATTAGCTGTAATTGTTTTATGATAGAGAACTGGAATGAGACCACCAATTCATTTCCTATAGGTTATAAAGCAGCCATCTAATTGTCACAATTTTCAGTCATTGCTGACCTCAGGCAATTTCATGTCATTATCTAGAGGTAAAAAGCTCCGTATGTCATTACCTGGCAATAAAGCCATCTACGCCTTTGAATTCTCACTTCTGAAAAGATCTTTGGCCTGCCTGTGCTTTCTCATGTGCTTATGGCAGCTGTTTAATACAACAGGGAAGTGTGATCAGTGAGGCCCAGGTTTATTCTGTCCAACTGCCACCTGCCCCTTTGCACAGCTTTTTTTCTGCTGTGTGGCCTGAGAAACCACAGTGGCTTTAAGCCATCTGAATCTCACCCAAAGAGGGAATTCATATTTATGAAAATGTTTCAACAAGTAACTGCAGGGTTTTTTATCAGTTTTGGTGACTGGTATTCCAGAAGCATGGAGAGCATTAGCAGGCCTCTTTCCATTAACTAGATATTAGCTTGATAGTAACTTGATATTGGCTTGATATGGTATTTGGGAACATTTACTCTCTTGGGAGTGGGGGAAGGCCATTGAGTTTGTATGTATGCTTTTTCATTTTTTCCACAGATAAATATTTGTTGAATAGTTGGGTTTGCATTTCCATTTTACTTAGCAAGGTGTTTGAAAAACTCATAGAAATTTTCACTCAGACACACTCTTGAATATAACCCATAAAATCGTCTTCTTTCTGTGTTTATATAATGCAGTTATCAAGGTTTCCTAAACATAATTTCATTGTTTTCAAAGGTAGGGATGCTGGTATCTCTGGTTACATTTAGTAGTATTTTATTGTTAAAAGAGATCCTATAAAATGAAAAAGAAAGGCTTGAGAAGATAATTTTCTGTGACAGTAAACAGCAGGATTAGAACTTCATATTGTTTTGGATAAAAAGACAGACTATAGTCAATAATATATTCTTATTTTTTGTGTAACAGAGAAAGAGAAATCCAACTTAATAAAGCCTCAGGACATCTGAGGGTGCTTGTATAAGTGTATATGTATTTCAGACTATCATTATTTTAGGGTGATATATTGTTTCTCTTATGAGTAAAAAAAATAAGAGTAGAACAGCACATAGGAACTTTTGTGAAAAACTAGAATATCATAATAATATTCTTTAGATTGCTAAATTGACATAAACATAGCATCATAGCATCAGACCTTCCCATAGAAGCTGAGAAGGAGCATAAACAGAACAACAGAATGGCCAATAGAATATTCCGTACCGTATATATCATGTTTGTTATATAAATGGGTGTTGACCCAAGGAAATGAATCTGCGATCACTGCTTGGGTCGGGCTTGGCAACCAATTCACCAAATGGTGAGAGTGACTAGTATCTTTTATATTCTTTTACCATTATTATTTATATTATTGTTATTTTCCTCTCCGTTATTTTCTTTTAAACTGTTTTTAGCTCAATACATGCATGAGTGGCATTTTTCCCTTTGCCCTCCTTTTCTCCCTCTTCTCCATACCCTTCAGGTGAGTGAGAGGCTGTGTGGTCCTAGTTTCTGGCTGGGGTTAAACCATAACAATTTGTTTAAATTGAATGTTTAAATAGCTGGAAGGGAGTAGGCAGGAATGTACTAGTCCACTGGTTATGGATGCTAGGAGAACATAACTGAAGATAGTATCCTTCGTTTATTCTTCCTATAACCACTTCCAGAGAGAGAATAACAGACTTGGATTTACCACTGGGCTGACCTAGTAGGATATTTTCAGGGTATAGGAAACAGAATCTTTTTAGGACTTCTTACCAGTAACTTCTAAAATTAAAGTACTGATTTACTTAATTTATTTCAGTGCATTTTATTAGGTCAAAATATTCTCCTTCTGTATATTACTTTGCCTTTTCTCCACTCTACAGAGATGCCATCTCCTTTTGTTATTTATAGTCTTGAATTTCAGATTTCTTTGCCTTTAGGCATGAGTTACTGTTTAAAAAAAAAGCAGTGGGATGAAAACAAGAAGCCTACCTTAGACCTTATTAGAAAATAAATTGGCATAAGCTTCTAGTCTAAGAGCTCTACCCACTGAAATGAACTTTCTCAGTCAAGAGGATATGCCACAATATAGCATTTAGAACATTAAAACCACTTATGATTGTAAAATGTAATTATATATTTATTTTTAAAATATTTGCTGCCTTATCCCAGAATGGATTTTTGTTATTTTTGATGGAAAAATAGAAACTCCAACTAATTTCTCCTTAATCTTGTAAACGTCCTGATTGATTTCTGGTTGACAGGGATGGATGAGGAGTCAGAAATCAGATTAAACGGTATCTTTAGTGACTCCGATCACTCTTTGTCTAATTCTTTTCTTTCTCTTATTTTCTCTCTACTTGGTTCTCTGCAAGATGTATGGAAATTGAAGGCCTAATGGCTTTTCTTGAACCAAAACTTTTAAGAAGTATAGGCAGCTTTAAGTGTCACTGCATTTTGAGTGGCTGAAGAGCGAGAAAAGGGAAGAGTGTGAATTCAGATTTTCACTCCTTTTTAAGAGAATAAAATGGATTCCTATTGATTTCATCAGCAAGATGTTCAGAAGTTTCTAATAAGTAACACAATACAACCACAGATGGGAACAAGAAATACTCATTTTCCTCCCTCAAGCCTTATCTTTTAAAGTTCTTGCTTGCAACTTGAACAGTACTTTTGAGAACAGATCTCTGGAACGAAACTGAACTCTAGCTCGAGAAACTCATACTGGTTTAGATTAAGGAACCACTAAAGAATGTCTTTATTAATAATCATAAAATGAGACAGACTAGGAGGATTGATAGGGTTGTCTAATGGGACTATCTTTACTATATCACTTGGAACTCAGGAATGCATGTGTATGCTCGGTGGTGACCTAAGCAAAATTGGCAGCGTGCTTTATAATGCTGGCCTAAGTCATGCTCACTTAAGCCTTCCATCCTATCTCATTTCTAGCCTGTTAGCCTGACTGTTGCATCATTTATTATTAAAGAAGCTCTGGGGCTGCAAGCCTGAGAATCTTAATTAACATCCCTGATTTCTACCCATGTAGCCAAGACCTGTCACTCCCAGGTTGAAAGACTCCTTCCATTACTTCAGCATTAATTTAGCTGATTTCAGTAGCAACACAGTATCTGTACATAAAAAGATGTCTGGAATGGGAACCATGTTTTACATTAGGAAGGTCATCAGTTTCCTTGTCAGGACTGAAATGAAATGTATTTGTTGCTTCCCTTATCTTTATTTCACCTTTTACAAACCATTAAATTCCACCAGCCATGAGTGAAAAAGGGACTCTTCTCCTCGCAATGCAGTGATGATTAGAATTCCACTCCGACAGCATGCACTGAGCTTCAGAAAAAGAGATATTTCTGCTACTTGTTTAAGAAAATGGGCCTGATGCTTCACATTTTGCTATTTATACAGTCCTTTATACCCAGATAAAAGCAGGTATAAAATGCAATCAGTTCAGTCTTGTTCTCTTACATCTGCTTTGTACAGGCATAAATCATGCATGAGTTACTTAGTAGTGAAGAATCAGGTCTGAAATATCTATGTTTTATGAACTTTGGTAGTTTCCTGTGAGTCAAAGCTAGGCTGGGAGGAAAAAACCTATTAGTCCGAACACTGGGGAAGAACGGTACTTCACGGAACTGCAAGCAGGTAATTGTTGCAATCTTCTGTGTAATGTATATCATGACCTTTGTCAACAATGATATGAAACTTCACTTACCCAAGTTCTGTGTCCTCTAGCATTAATCCTCTATGTCCTGGGACAACATTAGTCACCACCTTCCTTGGCCTTCCTGTGGAAAACACAGATCAGGGGCACATGAATGTGCTTCCTAAAAGTTTTTCCCTCTGCTTTTTCAAGTAGCACAAGGCAAACATAGGTGACACGGTACAAGTTATTGCCATAAAAGTCACCAATTTCCTGGGGATATATATGACCACAGTCTGTTCTACTTCTCACATGGGCAAAAGTTAATTAAAAAAAGAGTGGGAGGCGAACCACAAGAGAGGAAAGGGAAGGGCAGAGTCTCAGCCTTCCTTTGGTCTCTTTTTCATGGAAGTTGCTAAGCTTCATAGCTCATAAAATATTCATCACATTGTTTGAAGAATAAAACAACATGTATGTGTCTGCTCCCAGCCTTCAGGAAAAAGAGAAATTCCTCCTGGATATGATTTATATTCATTGTGTAAGCTTTCTTGTGGTTGGTAAGTCAGTGAGAATAAAGACTGGGTGGAAAAATGGTTTGAAAAAGATGTTCTGTGTTGTAGCTCACAGCTCTCATTGTGCTGCAGAAATCTGATTTATTTTCATACTTCTCTAACACGACTCTCTGATGAAATGGATGTTAATCTCCACTGACTGCTCTTCCCCTGGAAAAAAAAAAACTATTCCTAGAAGATATTTTTTAATGAGTTATAGGAGCAGCATATCCTTATCTCTGCCTTATATTAAAATGAAGGCAGCAACTTTTTAACCCTATTTTACTGCATATGTTAAAGAGAAACAAGCACTCAAAACCAAGGAGTGCTTGTAAGAATATTCTTATAGGTTTTATATATAACTTTTAATTCCAAAATTTTCCTCCTGGCTCCCCTTCTGCTCCTTCCTGCTAAGGGGAGGAGGAATAACAAGGAAGTCTCAGAAGCAGTGGTGACTGAAGCAGTGGCGCCTTCCCACAACTTCCATGCCTGTTGCTCGGTTCTCATCACACACAGACATTATACACGTTCTAGTTCTAGTCTTGAAGCAGCTCCAGATCTTTTATAATTTCTTTAGTAACATCATCTTGTTTGCTTTTCTGTGCTTGTACGTTAAATTTCTTTCATCTGAAAAAAGATATGCTCTTGAATTTTTAAAACCAGACCCTTTCACATATAAGTTGAATATGTTGTAAATTTTGCCTTTGTTGATCATCTAATATACTAAGCTCAATAATCTTTCTTTATGAAAAGCTCACTGACGTTAGTGAAGAATATCCAGGTGACTCCATATGTTTGATCATGCCCTTAATCTTCTCTTCCAACTAGTTTCTCATGTTGTCCCTAATCCTGGGATAATTAACTTACCCTTTTCTGCATCGTTAGCACCTGCCATCCTTCAAACTTCCACCCAAAATCTGTTTTACTCCAGAGGAGAACTCTTTTTTTTTTTTTTTTTGGTGGCTAAACCTAGATCTTATTTCCTAGTTAAAAAATATTTTAAAATGACAAAGAT
>JAOXJM010000019.1:67937420-67948033 GCA_026413425.1 Tringa solitaria
AGTTAAAAAATATTTTCAAATGACAAAGATGCAGTGGGTCTCTTAAAGATGACTAATGCATCACAGCTGTATATTTGGGGACATAAAGTCATGTGGTTCTTGTGTTGATACCACTCACTCTAATAACACATGACATATGTTGACCTGTGGCATTGTTAGCATCAGTGACACAGTTTAGGAATGTAATTTCTGGTGGTGTCTGCTTTTTCTAGTAGTTCCTCTTGGTCTCCACACCTGCCTCAGTACCGTTCAGATAGACTTTCAGGGTGATGAGAAGGTCCCATGCTATGGTCATCCTGGAGCAAAGGAAGCATAAAATTCTTCTGTGATCACTTTCACCGTCAGACAGATGCAATTCTAGTTTTATTCTTCCATTGTAATTGGAATTACAGAGAAGCTTGCTTTGGGAAAACTAATTCTGTGCAGGTGTAAATACTCAGTTAGGAGATAATAACTCTAACAGAAAATGTGGTGTTGGGGAGAAGGGAGAAGGCATATTGCTTGGATGATATAAAAGAATCAGAGCTTATACAGTTTAGGGGCTTTAAAAATAAGACAAAAGTAATTGCCTGCTTCATAAATGTTTCTGCTTTGTGTTACTTTTTATAACTTTTTCATGTAATGTACTGATATTTGTACTATCATACCTTGGCCATGGTCCAGAACTTTCTTATGCTAGGTAGTGTATAAGAAAAGAATAAGAAGTCTCTTTCCCATGGTGTTTACAATGTATGTTTAAGATGAGACAACAGTTGGAAACAGACATGCTGGGGGAATACAAGACACTGAGGCAGTACTGATCAATACGCTAGGCAGTGATCTCAGCAGTAACTAATTGATGATAGTCTTTTCTGCAAGCAGCACAACAAAAGAGATTTTTAAGGAGGCTTTGAAATTGTTTATAGGCAGTGTTTATATGCAGTTCTAAAGTTGTGAGAGAAAGCATAGAAACAGATATACATATATTATATAGAGTTGAATCCATAAGTGAGGAGATGATGATTATGTTGCATTAAAGCAATTTTCTGTAATGCTAGGGCAATGCAATAGGCAGTCTGAACTGAAATATTCTCTAGATAGCACTAACCATAGAAGGCCTTGGCATAATAATTTTTTTAAGCTTTCCAATTTTTATAGGACATCAAAGGTTACAGAGCAGGTTCATCTCAGCTATCCCTTTTCGTAGAAAGCTCTGTCAGCTGCAGTAAACCTGAAAGGCTCTGCAAGATTTTCTGCCAAAAGACAGGCTGAGATAATGCTCTTTATTCTAGAATTTCACTGAGATGGTATGCCCATGAGTCAATTTTTTTATGTATAACCAAAAAATTTGAGAAATGTGGTTCTATTTTCAGTCAAAGGGGCAGATCTCTAGTTGCAGAATAGCGGTTTTAGTGACAGTAATTCATGAGAAAAGTACCTCAAACATTTATATAAAAGAAAAATACAGCAGAAAGAACTTGGTGTGCTTTTTGTTTAGGAAGAAAAACTTCTTAGGTCAAACTAGCTGAAAATATCACCATGGCTCTACATTGTGTCCTTAAAAAAGAACTGAGAAGTTGAGAATCATCTTAATTTTATGCAGATGAAAAAAAAAAATAGGTCATAGACTCATAGACTCAGACTCATAGAATCACAGAATCATAGGATAGCTTAGGTTGGAAGAGACATTCCAACATCATCTCGTCCAACCCCCTGCCATGGGCAGAGACATCTTTCATAGACTGGTTCCTCGAAGCCCCATCCAACCTGACCTCGAACACTTCCAGGGACAGGGCATCCACTACTTCTCTGGGCACCCTGTTTCCATCTCACCACTCTCATCATAAAAAACGTTTCCTTATATCCAGTCTAAATCTACCCTCTTTCAGTTTAAAACCATTGCCCATCATCCTGACACTTCAGGCCTTGGTAAAAAATCTTTCTTAAAAGGCCCCTTTAAATACTGAAAGGCTGCAAAATTTTACCCCTTTTTTCCTCAGGAAACAAACAAACAAACAAACAAAAAACCCCTACAATTTTATGGAAAATGTGCATGTTAATTTTTTCCTTAGTGCTTATTTGGTTTACAGCTGTGTCTGAATGACAGCCTTTGGGAAGCTTCATTTCTTAGACAAAAAAACCAACCAAACAAAAATATATATATATATATCACTGAAGATGGTAAGGTTTCTTGAGCCCTTTATATACCACATATAGGTTAGATAGAGCAGAAAAAAGAGGCTTTCGTTCCTGTGGTGGTTGAAGTGCAACTTTAAAGGCATCAAGATCAAGAAAATAAGACACCTTTGTCACTTACTGTCAAAATTCATATACTTCTCTACTAATGTTTACTCCATACTGAGATTTGGTAACCAGCTTATTCAATACCAGTGCAAGTTTTTCACCTGGAAATATATTAAAAATTGTACTGAGACTTCTGAACTTCAACACTGAATTTTGAAGTTGCTGGCTGTACTACTGTGATCACAGAAAAATTGAAACTACTTTCCATCTGATGTTTAAAAACAATTCAGTTACACTTCCAAGAGTGGTGCAGTTTTTGTGAATTTTTTTGCTGTGCACTAAGATGAAAAATTTTCTACCATACCGATTAAACACTTTAAAAATAACTGAAAATATTACAAAGAGAAGAGAGGGATAAACATTTGTTTCATTAAAGACAGATATTTATTCTTCCTATTTGAAGCTCAATTTAAATGTGCTGCTTTCTTTGAATGAAAAATAAAAAAGCCAATTTAATGTTAATGATCAGGGAATATTTTTTATTTCTGACTGAAAGAATTGTAGCTCATCTTTTCTTTAATAGGAACAGTACATAAAAGTAATTATTCATGCATGCTTGGCATCTCATTAAGCATTTGATGTAAAAAAAATCTAAGTAGGTTTTGTTTTTTTTTTCCTGCAAGGTTATACTGAATAAGGTTTATTATTTCCATTAGGCCTTAGAATTTGATTATTTAATCAACCTACTTTAGTCCAGGAAGTCACTTATGGTCCATTAATCTAGTGATGCTCCTCAGTTTGTGCTATGACTGTTTAAATCAAAAAAAAAATTTATTTAAAAAAAAAAAAAAAAAAGATTGTTAGTCCCTTCCAGCTTCACTTTCTCACTTTCTTCTGTCTTGTAACACTCTTGCAGCAAACCTGACATACAAAGGAGGGGGAGAATCATAAAGAATATAAGACAGAAGATCCAGAGAGCCAAGGCATGCTATTAGCTTTCCATGAAGAAATATCAGTCTGGTCAAGGTTAAATTAGCATTTTTTTTCTTTATGTTTAAAAGCACCATTTTAATAATTTCTACAGTCTTGAAGAATTATTCTGGAAGCTGAGTTATTTCTCTACACTTTTTCTAAAGAAGAGCTTACAATGGCTCTGTAGGGATATTAGGAGAGTTCTTTCCTGCCAATTCCCAAAATCTTTGTGTTTGGTTAATATGGGCCTAAAATCTTCATAAGGGAATGCATATAATCTTTACCTTACATAGTTGAGATACGGGGTTCAGCCATTCCCCTGTATGCTTAAGACTTGCTTTTGCATAGGTCCTTGAAGTGGCTAATTCCTGCTAAAACCAATAAAAAGTTCCATGCCTAAACAATCTTGCCGAGCTGTTCCAATGAAACTATGAAATGCAGAATCATGGATTATATAGCCTGACCTCAGTAGGCTGTTACTGTTTATTAATAGCAGCACGTGAAATATCCATTTAAAGATAGTATTTATGGTTACATGATGTAGATCTGTTCCAAGGGAAATTGACAGCACAGTGCTGAGGACAACAGAAATTTTGGGAATCCCCTATGATTACAACATGTTATCTGAGGGGTAATCTGCTTTTGTGTCTTGAGATATGGCTAAGACTCTCTACCATGGGAAGTAAACACACTGAAGCTGACTAGCTTTTGTTGCTTTTCTGAAGTCTGGGATAGGGACAACATGAAGTGGAGTAAAGGAACTCTTGTGGTCACTCTCCACTTGCCTGTTGTACACCTCTGGGGACCCTCCAATATGGTTTAATTCCGCTTGCACTGAAAGCAAGAGCTGAATAAGATGGTCTAAAATCAAAGTCCTGCATAGTACATAAGCTTTCATGTGAAGACTAAGCACCATAAAAGGTCCTGAGATTAGAAAGTTCAGCTGTTGTATTTTGCCATGCTGGATTGCTAAGTAAACTAACTAGTTGAAGAAAGCCCGAATGTTAATAATTGACACTTTAAAGTTAAGAGCTTCAGCCAAATTAGTGTTTTGTTCCTGATACTGTGATTATGAACATTTAGGCTCATAGATATTGGCTTACTCAGGGTCATGCTTGGCCCTGAAAGACAAAGCTGGTTGATCTTCAAGGATAGCCTCTTCAGCGCATAAGAATAGTTCATTTCAATGTGTGAAAAGTCAATCAAGAAAAAGCTAGCATGAATGAACATGGAACTTCTGAGCAAAAACACATAAAAGACAGACAGTAGGTGGAGGTGGACTTGTCTGTAGAAGTAAGCTAATGGAAATGTGGGCCTGTTGCTACAAGTAGCAAGGGAACTAGTGACTAAAGACATGGAGATTGCCTCAGTTTTAACTGTTAAGATCTGCCCTCAAGCCATCGGAGTCCCTGAGCCTCCTGCTCTGTGGGACCAGACAGAACACACTGAAGGGAGGTGGCTGGTGTCTTTGCAGTGCTGCTGCCTGTCATCTTAAGAAGATTGTGGATTCATTTCTGATGCCTGAAAAAAAGGGAAATTTTCACTGATCTTCAAAAAAGAGTAAGAAGGAGAATCCACATTATATAGGCAAGTCAACCTCCCTTTACTCCCTGGGAAGGGTCTGGATGTGCCTTGACTTCAGCAAGGCCTTTGCCACAGTATTCCAGAGTTTCCTTATCACTAAATCAGTAAGAACTCATTTGGATAGCTGCAAGAAAAGGTGAGTGACAAATTGGCTGGATGTACAGGCTGAAAGGGCTGTGATCCATAGTGCAAATACCAGATGACAGACAGTAACTAGCGGTGTCTTGTGGCTGAAGTGATGCTGTGTCCATGCAGTTTACTGCCTTCGATGACAGCCTAGATGGGACAAGAATGCACTCCCAGGCGGTTTGTGGATGACACCAGACTGAGGAAAGCAGTCATTGTGCTGGAGGGCAGGGCTGTTGTTGAGAGTGAAATGGAAAACGGGCTCCCATGGAGTTCACCTAAGGCTAAGGCAAAGTCTGGCCTTAGGGATGGGAAACAGGCTGGATCTCCTCTGCAGCAGAACAGGCTGGGGCCAACCAGCCAGGGACAGCTCTGCAGCAAAGGCCCTAGGAGCCTTGGGAGGCAGCAAGCTGCCAGGAGGCAGCAGTGCACCCAAGCAGCAAAGCAGTCCCTGCACCAGGACATGCACCAGCATAGGTAAAGGCAGCTGGGCCAGGCACTGATCCTGCACCACCACTCAGCAAGAGGGAGACTACGCCATGTCTAGGTTTGGTCTGCTAGTGCAAGACAGACCCTGATGTGCAGGAGAGTGAATGCAGCAGAGGGTCCCCGTGATGGTCAGGACTGGAGCACGGGGCAACAAAAAGAGACTGAGAGCTGAATAAGTCCAGAAAATAATGGTTCACATGATTAATACAAAGAAATATGTCATATTATATACATAATACTCTAATAACATTCCTAAAAAAAGTAGACAGAACTGACATATATGTGTTATACTCTTATTACTTTCCTTGAGATGAATTAAAAAAATCTTCACAAAGGTGATAAAAAGATAAATCAACGACCAAAGGCATTCTGCTGTTTTGTTTGGTATATAACCTTGCTGAAGTCAGATTACACAGCAACCAGTGGCATCCTCTCAAGCAAACTACCAGTATCCTCACTGCAGAAGGCAGTCGGGTTGGTGAGGCGGGATTTGTCCTTGGTAAATCCATCCTGGCTGCGTCCAATCACCTTGTCCCTTGTAGCTACAAATGTCTGCTGGGGGGATTCATTCCATCCCCTTCCCATAAACTGAGATGAGGATGAGCTACTTGTCTGTAGTTCCCTAAATCTTTCTTTACCTTTCTTGAAAACTGATGTGATATTCACTTTCTTCACTTTTTAGATCACTTACAACCTTATGCTGAACAGGAAGCAAACTGGAATATAAGGCGATAATTTTGGAAAGGGTTTAAATGTTCTTTCTTCCTTTAAGAGGAGAACAAATTTTCCAAGTTTCTTGTAGACTGAGGTTTGGAGGTTTTTTTATATATTTCACTAGTGTTGTCACTGCTACACCTCACTTTGTTTTGACTATCTTGGAAGACATGTTTAAACACCAGAGGAAACCTATTGTTCTGAAAATTGGGATTTGATTCAATGTCTTCACAGATCAGGACTGTTGCTTCCTCTTTTCTCAAAAGTCTCCGTCAGTTAATCCTTTTATATTCTGAATCTGAATTCGCTTTCTTGATCTCATTAATCCCACATCCTTCTAGAAGTCCTGCTGGCTTGATGGTAGCTTTGCAGCTAAAACAGAGACTCTCGTAGTTTTTGGTCCAAATCTTGATGTTCAGGGGATAGAGATTTCAAACACAGTTAACCCAAATCAAATTTCTACTTCTACCTTATCATTGAAAGGTTATCAGATTTCATCACTAGCCTTGGATCTGACCTTGTATTAAAATGGATCTTAAAACCTTCCTGGAACTCTGTAAAGAAATTTCTTGCTGTACTGATGAACAGTTTAGAATTATCTTGGTTGAAGAAAGAAAAGTTATTTTGATTTCTTGGAGTCTTAATCCTCCCTTGCTTCTTACCTTTTTTTTTATTGGTATATCACTAAATAAAAGAACCAAATTGTAGTGCATGCATTTTAGCCATGATTAAGTGAAATACTGATTTTTTAGAAAATAGCTTCTCATTCATGCGAGTATATATGCCTCTCATCAACCGTGAGAAAACTCTGTGAATATAATGAAACATCACAAACTTGCTATGAATAAGACATTTTTAATCTTCATGCTGTTGTTGACAATGAGGTCTGTGTTGACAGTTAATGGGCTTAAAATAAATAAAAATAAATTTGTATACGCTTGCTTAGGGTTGGTGTCTTCCTGCAGTTACAACTGGAGTGCTTTCTGTGTTAATGAATCAAAATTGACATATGCAGCAAGACTGCAAGTCTTCATTTTCCTTATTCAATGTGTATCAGCCGTGGTCTTAACAAATCACTGTTAGTAATGACAGAGTTTCTCATGATTGAACCTAAAGCAGCAGCTGGCAGTTTTTAGTTCATTCTCTGCATTGAGTAATAATGTTGGTGTAAAGAAGTCAAACTTTTTTAATGTCTAGTAAAAATTCTAAAAAGCATTGTAGTTCATCAACACTCATGCCAGCCTTAGTGGTTCTTCGTGCATTTGACTTATGACCACTGCACAGCCAGTTGTGTAACTCTTAACCTGGCCTAGTATGAGCACACAATAGAAAAATTCTTCCTAGAATTATGCAAATGGTAAGGTCCTGTCTAGATCCATTAAAAAGTATTTTGCTGACTTCACCAACTTCTTGGATGCCCTGTGTCCTCAGTTCCTTTTCAGAAGACAGCTGTAGGTGGCTTGATGCTGCACCTAGATGTGCAGGTTTTATGCAATATTTGGGCTTCATAGCAGTAAAAATCTGGTATACTGCTTCTTGCAGGGTATCCTATTGAAATTGTCTGTCTGACTATAAGTAGGCATAATCCAGCATTCATTTTTTCTTCTACCAATCATCTCTTTTATTAGAAAAATATGGTACTTTACCTACTCCATGTTTTGCCACTAACTATACCGATGTTGCAGTACTGCCTGTTTATCAGTATACTGCTAGGCAGACAAGGAGATTGCTGTTTAAAGTTACCCCTCCAAGCACAGTTTGGAATTGCTGTTAGGTTTTCAGAGAATAGAACCAGATTAAAACTGCTTCATTTCAGCTTCTTTGCACAACTCTCCAAAAAACAGAGTAAAATTTGTGAAACCACAGAGGTGAGTGGCTGCAGGCATGATTTCAAAGGTGCTGTGGGGAACATGATTGTGGTACTCAGAGGTGGAAGTTTAATAAAATGATATGACAGGACTGCAAGTGATCATTCCTGCTGTTATCAGCTGCGTTAGGAGGGAAAAAACAAGTGATTTTTGTTCCCACACTCTGGTTAGATGTTCTATTTAGCTAATGCTCTGAGGATTTTAAAATGCAGGTCAACAGCTTGTCTGCTGTGCAGTAATTATATTTCTCTTGCATGAACCTGTTTGTTGGTTTTATTAAATGACTGGGCAATAAGGTTTTTCTTGCTTCTATATGGCCTAAAATCTAGGAGCACATGGCTACTGCTGAGAAGGATGACTGATGACATACTGCTGTAGCAGCAATGATTGCAGACAGATCTGCCTGTGAAGCAGTGCATGAGGACAGTGTAAATCTCTTGAAGCTTTTAAAATTAAGCCATATGTAGTACATGCTTCATGGGAACAGTGCTTATTTAAAAACCATTCACTCCCCAGAACAGCATGAGCAATTCATCTACAGGCTAGTAATGTTGTACCTGTTGTTGCTTTTTAGACAGAAGATCAATAAATATGAGTAACTTGAAAAACTAACAACCTTTTGATGCCCACTGTTGGGGAGAGTCAGAGAATTGACTTTGCATTGAGAGGATCACAGGAGAAGTTGGTAGCTGTCTTTATTCATTACTGGTGTCAGTGGGCAGCAACTAGGGTAGGCATACTTGGGAAATAATGATGCTTTATATAACTATTCCCACCTGCAGTGTCAAGGATCTAGACTTCATGTAGCTCATTTATGTCTGATAAGCTAAAAAAGTTGTTCCAAATTGCTTCTTTGTTACGGGTAAACAGCTAGAACACCTTTTGGCGATCAATACCTTTCTTCAGCACCAGATGAGAGACAAAATAGAACCTATTAAGGATGCATGAAAATAAATTGGTAGCACATCTCTATACTTGTAAAACTGACCTTTTTAATAGCACATCATTCCAGGGAAGCATCCATTTGTGACTTGGAACCATAAATTGACCTGCCTCTGGTACTTTGGAGTTGTTTTTTTTATGTGGGATTTTGATTTTTCAAAAATTTCTTTGGGATTATTGTTATTGTTTTCATTGTGAGCCGCTAAACGTTTAGTATTTTGGAAAATTTTGTTCTACAAAGGCAGTACTGTGAAAGAGAATCAGAACTTAAGTGTTAAGCTGGTGTAGAGTATTTCTACAATTGCCTTTGTAATTTCCTGTGCAGCATAGTCAATAGATAATTCATTTTAAAAACATCTCTTATATTAGTAACTTATATTCTCTATCCTGTTATATTACTCATTAGAATGTTTTTGATAGGGGCCTATTCATATAAAATACAGACAAATATTATATGATATAATGACGGAACCCATCCTGCTGTATATATTTGGGATATTATACGGTGTTGTAACCATATTTTTCTTATATGCCATGGACTAGTAGTTTTTAATTGGAGTGAGGGACACCCTGGGGAAAACAACAAAGGAAGTGCTATTCTAAACTAAAATTTTAATAAAAAGAAAAAAAATTAAAGATATCAATTGTATTTCAGTCTAACGCGGCAAGACTCCTAACAAGAGGCTGAAGCTGCTTATTCAGTTACATGCCTTGGAAAAGAAAAGACACTCATTTGCGATTGTGTGTGTGGCTAATTATTGTTTCTTTGTCGCATGTTCCCTCAGTGTGCTCCCAGGTGCAGTTAAGAAGTGAACGGGGAATCCTTGCTTCACTGAATTCCACTGTAATTTTGCCACTGGCCTAAGTGAGGAAGTCTGTTACTTGCTTTACCAAAAACAGCACAGCTCTCAAATCTGACTAATGAGATTTTACTCTGACTTTTGCTAAGATGCATACACCCCAGTATATATAAGGGTAGTGAAAACAGGGCTTGGATTTTTACCATAAATACAGCAATAACGTTAATCTACCTAACAGAAACACATGTGATCAAAGTGATAATGTTGCTGAAATTACAGTGAAGCATGATATTAACAAGTCAAATGTATAACCCGAAAAATATCAAATACCGGCACAAATTATTATTGTCTTGTCATATAGTGTAAGTGAGGCTATTATTGACGTTCATGGTTCAAAAAAATTGCTAAAAACAAGGGAAAAGATTAAGAGAAAGGCTACAAGAATAAGTGACAGACTTAAGACTCACCCTATTTTTAATGTCCATATATACTATAAGAAACAGAATAACATATGCCTACATTAATGTATCTAGTAAATGATTTGTAATAGATAACTCTTAATAGACAAAAGGTAGGAAACAGCATCCCGTACAGTTAGACTAGGAAGTAGTTTTAATGCTGGTGAAACTTAATAATAATTAATATCAATAACATAATGACAATAGAGAATGATGCTGGTCATTTGATTACTTGAAATTTTCCCAGAAGAGTGAGCTTTTATAAAAAGTGGGCTGTAGTTTAAAAGAAATAAGGAGTCTAATGTGAAAATTACTAAAAGGCTTTTTGGTATTCTGGAAGTGAGCAAGGTGCAGTCTGTTGAACTAACAAATAACTGACGTATATCATTTTTTGGTTTGGGTAGCAAATTTGAGCTACTTTGAAAATATAGTATTTT
>JAOXJM010000019.1:67998321-68008967 GCA_026413425.1 Tringa solitaria
AAGGAATTTTACCTATTCTCTGCTTTTGTTGATCAATAGAATATATTATACTGCTGCAGTTACTTCTTCATTGATTTTTCCTTTCTTTCTTTTGTTTTGTTTTTTTTTGTTTGTTTGGTTGGTTGGTTGGTTTGGTTTGGTTTTTTTGTTGTTTTTGTTTTGGTGTTGTTTTTTTTACTTCGGAGCTTGCCTGTTTTTTAAGATGTTGAAAATTACTTAACATCTCAGTTTGGATGTGACATAATTTACTTTCTTTCTAGAGAGTGAAGAGGCAAAACTACTGAAACAAAGAAATTTCTTCATCAATTTGTTGGAGAAAATGTAGAATAAAACACCTTATTTTTTCCATAAAAATTAATTTAGAAAAAGTTATATCAAACAAAGAAATGTTCAGAAAGTGAATATATTTTGCAGAGTGAAACTTTCATTTTGTTCTCCAGTCAGGAGCTGCATTATTTATTTTGTCATATGGAATTTGTCTCAGAAAAAAATTAAATTGGAAATTAGATTTCCAACACCACATACTATATCATTATCCTAACACACATTAGTTTAACTGTGGTCATTTCAATATTTTTCTTTTAATGAAACAGAACAGAAATGTTTTCTCTGTGTAAAGATATGTCATTTCTGCCTATCAGTGCAGTATCAGAGATTATAAATACTCCAAAGAGGGCTGTCTCAAAAACTATGTTGATCAGATTCTAAATGCAGTCTAACAATATAGGAATGCATCTCAGCACAGATTCATTCATTCTTGGCTAGGTGCATTTCCAGTGTAAAGCTCTGTTCTGCCACGTAACGCTATTTCCAGCGCTAAAGCTATTTTAGTTATGCTAGATACCTCTGTAGAACCCAAAGAAGGTGGTACTTCAGATCTTTGCTTGATTTCTGAAAAATTACTGTCTCTCTGGCCTTTCTCAGTTCAGAAGAAATGTACTGTAGGGGTGGGTGTGTATGAAAAGTCATAGGTAGGGGTGAGATCAATTAATGGTTATTCTACATGTGCCACTTTCTTCCATTAAAAGAGATATTAGTAGCTACGGACATGAAAGTAAGTGTGTGTATCTACATATATATATACACATAAATATGTTTAGGCTATGAGTAGTTATATCAATGATTATAAATATTGTGTTAGTGACAACCATTCTTCTGCCATCTTTTGTCCAAGATTTTGTATAAAAAACCTGTATTGAGGTCATCAGGAGATGGGTATGGAGAACTGTTTTTGCTTTCACTTCTGCCCCAGGTGGCTGTCTAAAGATTAGTTGCAATCTGACAGAAATTACATTCCATGAAATCTAATTTATAATGAAAGTATTGCAGGATGCTCCATTTAAGTAATAAATATTGAGGAAGAAAACAATCTCAGAACATGTATTTAATCTGTCATTCTAATGTATTAAAAAATTTTACAAATTAAAAGGAAATGATTCAAAGATAGGTGGCTTGACTCTTTTACAAATAAGCCGTGGCACTGTCAACATTTTAGGGTAACAAGTGCTATGTAAGCAAAATAAAATGGCTACAGAGTTCACTGTATAAGGTATGTTACATAGATACATTTACATAGATACGTTAGATATTGTGAATGCTAAGGAACTTAGGAAAGAGGAATTGCTGCCTAACGAAACCCATAGCAAGTGAAGCTATTTACGTGTACATGAAATTTTTGTCAAATACTTCAGAGCATCAACAATGGTGTTAATTGGAATGGTATAGAATATGTCACATCAGAGATAGGTCTCTATATTTTCAGTACCTGAAACCAACTTTGAGAACAGATCACATGAAGTCTGTTGAAAGGTTGATTCCGAAAAATAATGTAGGCCCAATTTCTCCAAATTAATTTGTGTTTCATCTCAACAGAGCATTGGCATGTCTCTATAAGCCTTTTAAGAAGGGATTTATAATTCTTTCAGTGCTAATTAACACATTCTGCATTTAAAAATATATCGCATGGATATAAAACAGAAGCATTGTTTCCCCAAGGTGTGTTGAGCTATTTTCTTTAAAACCTGAAACCTGGGAACCATTAGCTCTTGTTATCCAGAATACAGAAGAGGAGAAAATGCCAAAAACATCCATGTGGCTACTGCTTCAGCCAAGGCCCTTGTGTCTCAAAGCACGGGCTCACTTGACATGTGCAGGGCCCTTCCCTTCCTTCACAATCTGTTTCCATCCTTGCTGTTTAAAAGGAAACCAACAGTTGGGATTTCTTTTACCACAGACCTAAAATTGCTTTGTAAGAGTGTTCAGTATCTTTATTCTTGTCATCCAGAGTGGAAACAAAGGCCAAGAGTAGTAAAAAAAAACTTGAGTATGATTAAATAGCAGAGCTGGTAAAAAAAGGCAGTGTGCATGATCTGCGGTCTTGGCCCGTCTGCCTTACAGCATATTGGCTAAATCTCTCCAATAATGTTGATTAAAGGTCTAGCATACAAAGTGTACATTTGTTTCCTATTTGGGCAGCGTTCCTTCTACCTATACACTGGTGGATGTGCAAAATGAGGAACAAGGTAGTTGTAGAAACTTTTGGGTGGAAATTGCCTATTTTTTTTTAATTCTTGCAGAGGAGAAATTAGTGCTGCTAGTTGAAAAGGATGGATATGTGGTTATAATAATTAATAAGTAATAAATATTTATAACTATAATGAATTATATGATGCATAATTAATTGTGTGCTGTATAATTACATAATACAAATATATTATATATTGTAGCTATCTGTAACCTATAATATATATTATAAAATTATAATTATACTTAATTATAGTAGTTCTAGTAATACCTCCCATGCAGCCGACGTATTTTGGGTACTATAGTTTATAATTCAGCAGTTTTATCATTGCTGTATACTCAAAACCATTTTAATATATTTTAAAGGCAATCAAAAGATGTGATTTTGCATTTGAGTCACTTCTGAAGGACCAAGTGTTACGCCTGATTTACATTCTGTAAAACTACTCTGAGGGAATGAAGTGTCCATAGACTTTAAGGGCCCCTGACAGCAAATGTTTCAGATGCCTTTGCTGTCACTGTAATGCCAGCCATTTGCTCATAATACAAATGGCTCAGCAGGCAACAGTATAGCTGTTTGAGAGAGAAAACCAAGGATCTTTAGAACCTTTTCAAATTCAGGAAGTTCTCAGGAGAGAGAAGGTGGCATTTAGGTTTCTAGACAAATATTTTTAAACTAATTCGACAAATTTTAACTGAGATTAAAATGTGCACTAACCAAGCTCCAAGAAGCTGTGGGATATTTAGCTGCACAAAGGTTTGCTTGTTTTTCTGGAAATGTTCTCGGTCCTTGAGATCCTCTGCTTCCAAATATGAAAATAATTTTTTTTAAAAAAGATAGTGGAAGTTGCTGCCAGTGGCTGCCTGCTAAATAGTGTTATTTGTCTACAAACAGTGTCTCAAGATTTGTTGGACTTTTGTGCTGAGTACAGGGGAGACAAAATACTGAGGTAAGACTGCAAGTTCAGGAAAGAAGTCATAGTAGTCTGAGCACTGATACTTGAAGGCTGCCTTGGCACCCAGAGAAAACATGATCAATGCTGAAGTCAAATACCACATTTATAAGTAGAATTTCAGCTCCCTTGGATCAAGACAGATGACTTTTGGCAACATTCTCCAATTTTAGCTGATAAGACCATTCCTGAGTGGCAGGACTTCCTTGACTGGAGAAGTTAATAGGGCTGCTGCTTGGCTAGTGATAAATTAACTGGGTATTGACAAATTTATTTGTGTCATGTCTCATAGAGTGAAGAAGGAAATCAAAATTTATGGAGACTAGTGATTGCCTTTACGGTGTATTTTGTTACTTACAACACGCTTTTGAAATATTCTTCTCTGTGAAAAACCTGCTCAATTTCTAGCTAAAGATGAAAGTATAAAAACAGGGAGGGATGAACTGCAAACATCAGAGTTTCTCCCTACAGCTCTAGGAGAATGCCCACTCCTAATTCTTTAAAAGGGTATGGGTTTTTATACAAGACCTTTTTTCCACTAAGTCAGTTTAATCCTGAGAAGTGATGAACTCCTTTCAGATCTTACTCGTTTTCCAACATTTTATTTACATTGAGTTCAATGGGAATTATGGATGTTCAGCATATTTTAGAGTCAAGTCCATCTCTGTCATGAAAGGATGCTCTGCTTAATTTCATCTTCTGTGCTGCATGCTGTTTCTGCTGAAAAATTGGTGTTGCAAATGAATTTCTTATGTATTTTCCTCACATCAATCTGTGTCTAGTGTTTAAGGGTTTCCTTCTGTTTCTAAAATCCCTGATTTTGATGGTACTGGGTCATGACATGGAAACCAAGTATCAGTTTACCTGGCAACAATAACCATATGAAATCTTTAATAATTTCTGGAGGTTCAGATTATAGAAGTTTCTTTCTAAACTGCTAAGTGAAAGCTTGGGATGGAGTTGCTGTGTTAGGTACCGGTACAACTTGAGGACATACAGGCTGCTGTAACAGACACTGTGACTTGGCAGTATGAACCACTTCCAGCTAGCTGGACTTCTGGTCCCTGCATAGTCTTCCAGTCCTTTGGTTTCAGATAAGCAAGCAGCAACTGCCACAGCCCCTCAGTATGGGAATGAGAAGGTATTTTGTTCAGTTTATGCAGACAGTAGAAATGCTTGTTCTGACAGCCCATTAGGACTGGAACTTCAGTTTTGTTTGGGTTTGGATACTAGTTTGTTCCTTCATAATCCTTAGAAAACAAATGTTTCTGTACTTTCACAATAAGGAAGTTCCTAAGCAAATAAAATAAGTCAATATTTTCCCGAATGCTGTACTATAAGAATTTATTTCATTCAGTGGATAGTGCCTGTCATACCAAAAATAAATTGGGGAAGGAGAGGACTTGACTCCCCTGGTAATCAAATATTCAGAGGCTTTGCGGGGGGCTCTGCAAGCAATCTGCAGTCCAGGAATTTCATTATATTTCATTACCCCGAGAACGGTGAAGAAAGTCAGTAGCACAGTGAGCATCATTCTGGTTTTGCACTCATTAAAGTAAAGCTTTGAGAAGACTGAATCAGGAGTGCAGAAAGTTCTTTACCTTTTTCACAGCATGGAGAAGTGCAGGTTATCAAAAGGCAGTACTGACAGTGATTTTGAATGAGGCTGCTTGACAGCACGGCTAGAGATGCTCTGTCAGGCACTCCCAGCCTCATATTGGATATGCTCCTTTTATCTGGAGAGAGTGGAGCATTGGAAACAAACCTACCAAATCAGATGCCACTTTGGACACAAACTTTTTTCCACTGTGCTTTCTTTAAGAGAAGCTTCACTAGAAGATTAGTTTGCTCCATTGTGGGAAGTAAACAGTGCTGCAGCAAATGTATATTGCATGCTTTCTAAGCTCTCGCCAGGTTATTAGATGTCCTTAACTAACCTGAGAGTCATATTGACTACCTTACATTTTCTGTCTCTAAACCTATCAGATCATTAGCTAACTCTCATTACCAACAACTCTCAATAACTCTCTCAACAACATTACCAATAACTCTCAATAACCAACATTGAAGTTGGGTTTTTCCTTTTAGACAGCTTTATGTTTCTTTATATTATGTAAGTAGGCAGATCGTTCTTATGATTCAGTGCATATAGAGCAAATTACAGTGAGACTCAAATTTGAATTATCTAGGTCCATCTCAAATAAGCTCTGAATGTGCCCCTGGCTCTTCAGTTGTCTCTCTGTTACCAACGACAGTGAAATCTTGTCTCCACAAATCTCGTATCAGCATGCCCTGCAGTTAGACTTAAGGGAGAGTCCATCAGAACCAAATTCCTAGTGAAGACTTTGGTCCCTGAAATAGTAATTGAGCATCTGTAATTGTTTCTTTTCTCTTACATAAGAAGAATACAAAACAAATGCCATGTGTTTAGAAAACATGTAAAAATGTGGGAAAAAGTAATTGTTCCTATAAAATAAGTCATACTTGTATCCTGAGGTATGAGAGGGATCTATACCACATATGCATGTACAAGTATATATATCCCATATATATTTACAATAGAAATATATGAAATAGATGAAATTGAAATTACTTAGACCTTTCATCATTATGCTTCCTTGGGAAAGGAATTTGTTATGAAAACTGACTAATACTGTGCCAGAATTGCATAATTTCTCTGAGTTGCCAAGTTGAATTTGTAAATCACCCCCAATTTTGGTGATGGCAAACATTTTAATTCTGGCAGTCTTCTCATCAAATGTACTCTGGAGTATCTTTGGCTTAGTTTTTTATATAAGGGTCAATAAGAGACTCTCTGTCTCAAAATGAAACACATGAAAAGAAGGGGAAAGCCAAAGGAACAAAAGGCTAAAATGTCATGAAGGAAATTGAAGTGGGGAGATGAGATGAGATAAGATGAGATGAGGTCAAAAATTTAACAAGGCAGATGATCGGTGAGTTGATTTATTCTGCTAGAAAGTAATCATGTTGTATTCCTTTGTTTTGGAAGGATTATACTGCTTTTCCTGTTCTTGGTGCCATGCCTGAATAGGCGGTATAGACAAACTTTCACAGATTGTTTCAGCAGTGACACACCACTCCACTCTGCAAGTGCAGAAAGTCTTCTGCAGTGTATTGAATACTTTCAGCTCTATTTAGGCCAGAGGATTTGCAGAGTGGCCATGACATGCCTTAGCAACTTGTGAAGCTCTTCCAGATGGAAGAAAGCCACGGCAGAGACTGCTGTTGTTTATGGATTATTTCTTTAGAAAAATACAATGTAATATTGTGCCTTAGCTAGATAAAGGTATTCTTAATACCTAATGTGGATTGTAAAGGGCTTACCTGGTTATACCAAGATTTTTTCAAGTATATATTTCAAACAAATATGAAGATATATTATTTTTTTAAATAGAAAAGTTTAATTTTTTGCAAATTATACTGGAGGGTGGATGATTTCAGTACCGTTCTCTGATGAATTTTTGCCATTACTCTCAACAAACTACTTTTTGGGTCTTTATAACAGTTTGCTACCTTTAGTCAAGATTGTTTTCTCTCTAACAATGATAATAGCTGAAGTGGAAGGGCTGTTCATAAAAATCAGTTAGGGTCTCTAGGCATCATGAAGAATAATGGGGTCCATGTGGGAATTGTAAGACATTTGAATGAAAATTTCAGCTTATCTCTTTAAAATCTTTGTGATATACTGACAGTTGAATTTAAATGACATGCAGAATGTATACACAGTTATGCGTTCCCTTGTTTTCCTTCCCGCTTTACCACAACGCAAGGAATAAAAGAAAAACATTTTTTAAAAGATCTTCTACTTTTGACATTGTTCATTTGGATTGAAGGAAATTAATAAGTGCCTTTTTCCTTATTAGTTCATGAATTTTCTTAGTCTCAAGCCAATCTAGCCACTGAAGTGCAGTGCAAATAGCTTTTAATTCAAGGTGAAATGGTACATTCCTTTCTGTTTTGAGCTGTGTGCTTGGAGGTTCAGGTACAAAAAAAAAGCAATTAGGAGGAAAAAAAATACATCACACTCACCTATTCCTCATGCCACTCCTTTCTCGTAGTATTTGCTTAGTTGCTCAGTTAGATAGCCATGGATAGGTTGATCAAATGTGTATCTACTGTTCTGGTTTCTCTAAGTCAGCAATTACATCTGTCTCAAAAGCAGGCTAGCTGAAGGAAATTAATTGGTTTTTTGGAGCTGAGTTAAAGTTAATTCTTTTCATTTTTTTCCCAACTACTTTTGGAAGTGTAGGCTTTCTATCCTAGCTATAAAAGTAAAAAAGGAAATGTATCCATCAGCATTTCCACTGGTTCAGGTTTCCACCTGTGACTGAAGTGGATTGCTTCAGCTTTTCAGCTTTTTTTTTATCATCACAGGTAGATTAAGGAAAGATTTTACATGAAGAAAAAATGCATTCTCTTTTTTCAAAATCCATACCAGTTCAAGTGTAGAACATAGTTTTGGGATTTTTTCTAGCTGATCTCCATAAGTCATGAGATGTGTATTTTCCCAGGAACAAAAAAAAAAAATAATAATGGAACCATGGTCAAGTCTTCTCTGAAAGACCTCAGTTTTATTTCTGCTCACTTCTCAAAACCAATGTTTTTTCTTAGCTCCTCCAGATACCCTTTTTGAATAGACAGGGAACCTGATGTATAAAGTAGTTGCTTTCTGAAGGTAATAGGTAATCTCTATTTCTTTTTCTTTGGCATTTAGTGAACAGTCAAACCCAGACTAGACCTTCCCACATTCCCTGGTCTTCTTAAAATGCAGCTTGTGGCACAAAACCACAATCCTAGTAATCTGCCTCAGGGGAAACATGAGGAGGAAGCATTGTTAGTCTCTCAATCACATCAGCAGAGATGTCGAGTTCTTGAAACACCTCTGGGTGAACACAGGCAAAGCACCTTCATGGCTAAACTCAGTAAATTAACCAGAGAAATGTATGACTAATTACTTCTTTTGTTCATGGTGGTTTATACTAAAACTCCTGCTCTTGGCAGTACCTGAAAACAAATGTATAGTTTAAACTAAATTCAGGGGGGCTGTGTATACAGAAGTACATAAAGCTAGTTCTCTGAATCTGGAGTATATGTGTTCCTCCCTCCAATTGTAGGCAAACCATGTGTTTTTAATAAAGCTGTTCTGAAGACTGACCCCTCTATCTTTCTATTTATTTACTTCTTCCTTTTGACTGTGTTTGACCATGGGACAGACTGCTGTGCCTTTCCCAGGGAGGAGTTACTGCCTCCAGGAGGCAGAGTACTGAGTGACTCAGTAGGCAATACTTTCTGTTCTGCTAAAAGGTTATCTTTACAGTGCGTAGTGTGTCATTCTCTCCAAGCAAGAAAAGCAACCATTTACATTTTTAATCAAACCCCCCAGGAGCCTTAACTATGGAATTATCACAGCAATACTCTGGGCAGTATATCAATAATGAGTCTGGTATCTCTTTAATAATAAAACTGTGTCTCTCTCTAGCTTTGACCTTCATTTCACACATAAAAGTCACACTTTTGTAACACCAATTATACCTATCTTTCTATCTATCTGTATCTATACAAACTTAATTCTAATGACTTAGACCTCATTAAATAAGGATTAATTTATATTAAATACTTAATTAATTGGTGGGGATAAGGACTGTTTCACCTTTAATCACAACCAATCCATCTGCAGCCCCTGTCAACATGGTGGCATGAGAGTTTTAACTTGAGTTCTGCACTTTTATTCTTCTTTTCTCTTCTATGACTTTTTAAATGTACATCACTGGCAATAGAGAGCAGATTTTTTTCAAAAGCACTGAAATGATCTTTTTCAAGAAGTTCACTTGTCTACACAGCAGACTAACAGACCTACAGTAAGGATGGTTGTGAAAGTGAAAGAATCTTACTGCCTTGAACAATTTACCCTGTTTCTTACACAGGGGTAGTTTCAGTATTTTTTTTTTTGCCTTTCAGTCTGCAATGGAAGCTTTCTAACAAGACTTTAAGAATTCTAGTAGAAAATCTTGCGGTCTGAGGTAGGTATGTATTTATCAAACTGGATATAGAGATTTCAGTTCTAAAACAGGTTAGCCTTAGGGTACACTTGCAACACCTGTGAAGGTTTAAGGAGTTAACTTTCTTGAAACTGTTTTGTTGTCTCTTCAGATTATAAACAGCACCAAGACAGTTGCCAATAGAGATTTTTTCCTTTGTTCATTAATGCTTGTAAAAATCCTTGCTCAGCTATGTCCTAAGGAATAGTAGAAGTGCCGAAAGGTGCTTCCTTATTGTCTCTTAAGCACACCATAGTTATTAAGATGTCACAGTTTTGTGTTAACTTTTGGGGTGTTTAGACCTCACTAGCCTTTTCAGGCTGAAGTGTCTAGTTGATTTAAAAAATCTTTGTATCTAATTTGATGTTCTTTTGAGAGACTTCTACTCTGACACTGGCTTGAAGACAGCTTGTTTTGGAAAAGCACAATCAAAAGAAATATTCCTATACTATTTGACTTTTAAGCTGCAGGATTTAATTTCTGATTTCTATTTTCACTCAAATACATGCATATATTTTAATTAAAATAATGGGCCTTTTTCTTTTATCTTACTTGTCATTCTCTGTTTTAAAGCAAGAGAAGAGCTCTTGTCTTAACATGACCTATTTTTTTGTCTTTTTCCTGGCTATGATTTATTTTATTATCTCTGATCCTGTTGCAATGACAAAATACACATATATATCCTAATTTCTACTTTCATTCTGGATGCAACTTAGTCAACACTTTTTCCAGAAATAATGGCAGTAATACTTGGAACCTAAATAGATTTTTGAAATAATCTGAATACTGTTTAATCCAGAATCCTGATAGGGACTTATTTTGGATGGGCTGGATAAAAGAATCTTCTCCAAATTCGGAGGAAACTTTAGGTATTAAAATGGAAATGAATGAGCTTCAGTTCCTTTTAAGGATAAGATATTTATTAACAAATGAAGTAAATATGTTGGAGGAAAGAGGAAGTGTCAAATCACCTCCCATGGGTAAAAGCATAGATTAGACTAGACTAGTCTAGACTAGTCTAGAGTAGTTCAGTTGGAAGGCACCTACAACGAACATGCAGTCCAACTGCCTGACAACTTCAGGCCTGACCAACAGTTAAAACACGTTATTA
>JAOXJM010000019.1:68015440-68036450 GCA_026413425.1 Tringa solitaria
CTCATAAGACTTGTTCTCCAGACCCCTCACCATCTTTGTCGCCCTTCTCTGGACCTGCTCATAAGACTTACTCTCCAAACCCCTCACCAGCTCTTCTATCATTATTGCATGTCTGGAGTATCCTAGATGGTTCCTCAGTGAAGATGATCTCACAGAAACTGCAACTCATAACACTATAAGATATAAAGGTACAAGGAAAAGTATCAGCCACTTCATTTTGCAAAAAACATGCTTCCCATTAAACAAAGTAAACATTGAATTTGTAGCATGGCAACCTCGAAAGACACACAATTGTTAACTAAGACTATAAAAAACAATGCCTGTGTTCATCAGATAGCTTAATGATTTGGAGGGTGACATAGAGATGCCAAACCATAGTGCTTACTTGGACCGCGAATGACTTCAAGAAATAATAGCTGCAAAGTCAATGAAGGGCCTGTGTACTGTATGCCGTCCCTCTCTGCTGCTATTCCGAATGCAAATTAGGAGAATTTGAGAGAAATTAACACGTAAATCCATTTTACTCTTTACTTCAATATAAACGGAATAGAATGCATTACCTATGAGATAAAACAAACTTAGTGTGGTTTTAGTAATTTACTTAACCAGATATGTTCTTAAATTCTTTAAATGGAAATGTTAACTTAAATAGATTTTTTTCTCTTTAATTCAGTGTATTTTACTCTCAATGTTCTCAAATTACAATAAGAATAATTTATATTATATTTTCATAGGGAGTAGCCAGAAGAGTCTGGGAGATCTGTGTGTCATGGATAACACAGATAGATGTCTGTCAATTATATAGTTTTAAATATGTGTTCTTTCCCTGTTACATGAAGGCTATGATGAAAGTATCTCTAAATGATATATTTTGATGCACATTTTTGGTACCTGAGATGTTACCTATAAAAAGATGGAGGCTGAAGAACTTAAAATATCTAATTCATTATTCTGTTCATGCCTCGTGAAACTTGATCTCATGCATGCATGAGAGGATGAATGCAGGTCAGCACACTGTGCTGAACAGACAATATAGCAGGAAAATATTCTATTTCTCCTGTGCACTGAAATCTAACAAAATAGGAGCATTTGATTTGGGATGTGCTGGGGGACACTGCCCTAGAAAATACTTTACTATAATCCTTTAATACTTTAAATCAGCTCTCAACATAAGGTTAATTTTATAGTGTAGATTATATTGGCACAAAAATTTCCCCTCTTGTCTGTGAAAAGTCAATCTAGTGCAAAATTATGTCAATGTATAAGCAGGCATTGCTATTATGCAAGATCTAGACAAAAGGACTTTGCGTATTACACAGTGCTAAAGGCTTGACTCTTCTTTCTTACTCCATTTTGGCTGTGCTGACATTAGAGGCATTATTCCTTATTTACACTGGTGAGACATGATCACAAGTGAGCCTCCATCAGAAGCTAATGTCAAAGTGAGGAGGGAAAAAAAATTCTTTGAAGGGAGCTTCTGAGAAATTCTACAGTAGAAAGTATTATTTAAAAAACAGTTAAGTGAGTAGAGTTAGAGAGAATGTTATTGTGCTTTAAATCTCTGGAGGAAAGGTGATTAGACATAGTTGCTATTTTTTCTGTAATATTTTTGAATAGAATATGCTACTTGCACATGCTGCAGAAGCTAAGCACAAATTGCCTCACTAAGCTCTATTATTCTGGAGAACAGTGAGAATAACAAGCTGAGACACTGATGAACTCAGAGAAATATGAATAACACATTAGGATGTATCAATAGCATACTGCCTGACACTGGGGACAAGCATCTTGAGGATGCGAGGGATTGCAAGAATGGGTCGCCAAAAGCAAGTCTGGAGACAGGAAATTTTCAAGACCACTTCTGATGGCTCTAGGGAAGACAGATCCACCTGCAGGGGTAAGAAATCTTGCCAATAAAAAACAAAGGGGTATTGTCTCTCAGATATCATTAGACTCCATGTAAAAACTGGGGGGAGGCTAAGCAGGAGGAGTGATTTTTATCTTCACACACAGAGAACACAGTATGGGGATGTTTATGATACTCAAATGATTATATCTCAGGCTTACTGATCTTCCAACCTAATTTCCTGCTTAAAACTCAGGAGAGTATGATGCATGAGAGAGCTTCAGGGGAGCAAGGGAGAAATGCTGTTGAAAAACGTTCCCCAGTTGGCCTTATTACAAGATATCACAGCACAATATAACCAATGCTGTTGCATAGAATTCCAGGCACAAAAAAAAAGAATAAATACTGTCTTTATTGAGAAATGTAAGAGTGCACAAAGAGGATTTTTTTTTCTTTCAAGAGATTCTTTTTTTCTACATTTGGTGCAGTCTGCTGGATTAACAGCCCTTACACAAAAAGTCCTCCTACCATAGAACAAGCAGCCTGCTCCTTTTCCTGAGTGATAGGCTCTTGAGCCATCGGGGCTTAGCTCTATCTGTCAAGTTACAGACCTTTCTTCTGAAATTGCCCAGCAGGACTCAGCAGTAGCTGGACTGAGCACACCAGCTTAAATCATGTAGCTTCAAAATAGCTACAGTAATGCCACTTTTATCACTTTCAGCGCAACATCCATAGCTCACTTTGATTAAGGAGCAACTTGCAAAATTAAAGAACTGAATATGTATATCAATGAGAATTTAAAATGCTCTATGGTGTAATTTACCATTGATTATAATCAATCAGAGAAAATTCAGTTTCCACAGTCGATCACTCTTGAAAGCTGCACTGTATATGGCAATCGAAGGTGCTACTGGGGAAGAGCAGCAAGAAATTATACTGTACTTCACTGACACAGCCAAAAGATTTAAAGAATCCAGTCAATAAATTCATACTTCTGATATCTTTATTAACCAGGATGCAGTCTGAGAATTTCTGGGATTATAAATAGTCTGTTCAACTGAATGTTAGTGTACTATCCTAGTGAAAACAGTGCTACTATAGTTTACATCTCTATTTAGTTAGAAAACAATTGCTTAAATTATTATTTCTGAGGCACAAAGAGGAACACTACTTGTGTAGCTTCAGAAACTAGAAGCACTGTGTCTGTACAAGCAGGAGTATTCAAGACGTTGGGACATCCTATGAACAAGGTCCTACCTTGACAAGCCAGAAGTGTAGGTTTTGTTGATTTTGCCACTGAGGTAACAGTCGGTAAGTGCAACATAATTTTCATGACCTCATTTCAGTGTTTTGATGCTTTGAACAAGGACTGTGATGGCCAAAGGAGAGAGAGATGTCTCTCAGTGTTTTCACCTTTACCAACACAGAATTGGGCTTTTCTAAGTGTGAAAGAGGGCTCTACAGCAGCTTGAGGAATTCTTGCCCTGTTGGGGTGCCTATCACCTTGAAATAAATCAAATACCATCGGGAAGTTCTTTATTCCTTGGCAGATGAGATAGCCACTACTTTCCAGGTGAGCCTTAGATCCCTCCTAATGCTGGTAAAACTGTGAAAGGTTTAATAGGACTGTAAAATATCATGCCACAACAAAAACAAAACAGCCTTCTCCCCACCACCAACCCCCCCCCAAAAAAAAGAAAAAGCCAAAATATAAGCCTAGTGGCAGTGTTTGGAAACATGATAATGAAACAATGACTAGATTTGCTTAAGTTTAGCTTAAGATTGTGGCAAGTGTGATGGTGCTTAAGTTATCAGTAAGTTAAAAGTATGAAAATCTAGCTCATCTGTTATATCTCTGAGGTTTCCGGATGGTGCCCAGATGTTAGCAGACATGAAACAGTGGTCAGGCTGGAGACAACAGATGCACTTAGAACTGGGTCACAGACTGAACCTTCACAATGAAGTCTTTGATTGATACAGGGGCTTTGCAGGTGGGAATTTCAGGCAGGTCTTGTGATTTTTCCCCAAGGAAGTGGCTGTTGTGTCTGCTCTTATTCGTATGCTTAAATCTGTTGGTTTAACTTTGTGGATGGAGTGAACCAAAGACCTCCCTATACCATTTCTGCTGGAGATGTGATCAAATCATATATTTGTAAATAGTCAATAGAAAATCTTCGTTCAGAAGTGGTCATGTATCATAGTCTTTCATATGTAGCAGAGATAATCTGTGACAGTAGCAATCATTAGACATGGAAAATGCTTCTTCTGGTCTGGTTTTGTAGGATGACAGCCTGGTTGTAAGACCCATGCAGCACAGAATTTAGGGGAGCACCTGCTCATCCAGCTGAAGATATCTCTTTGAGGGCACTTGCCATGGAGACTTCTGTCAGAAAATGGTCATCTGCTCAGCAGATTACATTTCCATGCAAGCATTATTGCATGTCAGGATCTCAATACATTAGGATGGTGGTTTTTTTTCCTTTTTAACAAACACTCTGTCTTGAATGTGCAATAACACATTCCCTTGTCATACTCACCTAGCGGAGTATGACGTCAGGCTAACAACAAGGATGTCATACAGTTATACCTACGGTCTGGGTCTCAGATAACATGCTTCCTACATAGTGTCTTCTTCAAATGGAGAGTTCAATATGGTTTTGAGGTATCCTCTTAGCTGAGTCAAGTGGCTCTTCTGATCAAGAATGTAATCCTTTGTCCTGAGGTAAAACCTTTCCTTACTTTTCCCTCACTGTGTCAACCTGTCCATATCAATTCCTTGTAACTCGCAGTGATTCAGGAATATACTCAGGTGTGTAACAGTGCTTTTAGAAGGCAACTGATCTGAAAGGTGAGCAGATTTAATGCTAGCTGGACAAGAAGCAGTGAAGTAATGTGACATGGTTGAACTTCCCACCAGCTGGTGGTACATCTCAAGCTCTTCTGAATTATACCAAAGGTTTAAAGTCAGTACAATAAAACACCATTGGAGAAACCTGCATTACGTCTGTAAATGAGGAGAGTAGCACCATTTATGTCTCGTTCTTGCTAAAAGGAGCCATGACTTGCTTGAACGGTGTTATTTTGCGTTTTCTAGAACTGACCTGCTCTGGGAGTTTGAAAAGACATGCCTCTGGTGCATCAGCTTGCACATGTGGAAAATAGGAGTTAAAATTTGCATGCCTTTGAGTAAATGTTCAGATTGACATGTGAAAACTGAAGAGAAAAAATAAGAACAGAGGGCACTCTAGTAAAAGCACCAAAAACTTATTCCAGTGACCCTGATCGGGTCATGTGTTTTGTAAGGTTGTTCAATGCATATTCTATAGGGCTGTATTCAAGAGTGCTTTCAATCATGCCATTGAGTTAAATGCTATTAACAGAACTAGTTAGCCCTCTTTTATATCCAAAAGTTGAGATCAGACATCTAAATATTGATACTATATTAAACATAGTTATACATCTATTGTCAGTGTTGAATTTCCAAATAAACAGACATTCTTCTCTTCCTAGGTACTTGCTAGTACCTAAAATTCACAGTAGTTGAATGTAATTTGCTGCCACCAAGCCTCCCCTCTTCAATATAGTAGCTGGATAACCTTTCCTGTAAACTCCCTTGTCACCAAAGACATGCTTTCTGAAATACTATGTCACTCGAAACACTTCTTCCTCCCTGATGCTGTTACATCATATCAATTGCAGCACCTTTGGGAATGATGTAATAGCACAGTAGTTTCCATGCCATAGGGAGAGGGTGCTATGGCAGTGGAATGGATACCTATTTAAAAGTCTGCCTTTAATTACCAGCAAGACTTGAAGCATGAGCAAAACACTATCACACATTAGGAAAAGCCTCGTTGAGAAAAAGCTAATACTTCAGTTCTCTGTGGATTAATTAGGAAAGGAGCCCCATCCAGGACCTGCAATTGTTTACTTGAATAGTTTTCAAGCAAACTACAGTGTTTCAACTGGTCTCTAATTGTGCCTGATGGACCCATTACTTTATTATCAGAGCAACATTGTACAGTTTTCCCCAGTGATTAATTAGACTGGTGAGATAGTGGCCAAATCTTGCTAGAAAGCAAGACCACTTGAATTTTTCACCATTTCTGGTCAGAAGTGTTGCATGTATGCTGTTCGAAGCCAGTGGGATCTTCTATGCATCACTTACTAGGTTTACAATACCAAGGCAATCCCGACTGGTATGCATCTTCATTCCCCATCATGACTCGGCCCTGCAGTTGCCCACAGGGGATCTCGTAAAGCTCTGGAAACCAAAACTGCTTTTCAGTTAGGCTTATTCCTACAAAGGTAGTTTTCTGAACAAGGTTAAATGTGCAGCGCTTGTAAAAATGCCTGTGCCTGCAGCCAAAGGCACTTAAAGACAGGAAAGCTGTCACTTAACTGCTGTCCACTTCAGAAAGCACTAAGGGCAGCAGGAAGCCAAAATGAATGGTAAGGTGATTGCATCTTTTACAATTTCTTTTCGTTGATGCTACTGGTGCTCCCCTCTCAGTGATCTGACCCTTTATTATTTGACTTTTTTTCCCTCTTCTTTTGTGCTGAGTGTTACTGCAACAAGATCACCCCAGCAAATTTGGTTGTGTAAGTGCAGCAAATGTAGGGGAAGAAGGGAGGGATGGGGAGAGAGAGCTTCTTGAAATTTTGCATGGAGGCTCACAGGTGGCTCAGGAAAATAAAGAAGAAGAAAGTAACAATTTAAATGCTGCTCTGTGGCTTTTAATATGTTTCTGAGAACTGAGCGTGAATATTTGCACTATGTGGGTTCTGAGCGAGAAGCTAATGTACCTGCAGTCTTTAATTGAAATTGTTAACAACATTTGAGCTGAATTGGTGCATCTCCAATTTTAGTGTGTATAGAACTGTCTTTCTAAGAGGCCTCTGTCCATTGTTGAAGTAGCCTCAGTTACAAAAGCAAAATACAAGTAAATACAGAAGTGTATATTTTGAGTGGTGTTGAATCTATTTTTATTGTGAATGCATTAAGACCTTTGTGTGAGGTCTGATGTTCTTGGGCATGTTATTGTTTGTAAATACAGCTGCCTCTGATCAGCAAAGCATTAAATGAAGTCTTCACTCACAATTAAGTTGATGAAGACTGAAAGTCTGTCTTGACAACTGATCAATGCTAAGTGCAGCCCAATTTCCTGAGTCAATGCAAGTAATGTTATGGTTTGTAAGTTACAAAATTCTTGTGGACGTGGTGTTCTTGACCCCACCCCATTTGTCTTTCTATGTGATTTTTGTACCAAACCCCAAAACACTATACAGAATCCAAGATTATACACACATTGTGTCCTGCAGTGTATTATAGGCAAACCCAAAGTTAGATAGTCTGTACAGAGCTCTGTGCTTATGTGACTGCAGTGCTTGCAGCACTGAAACTATGCAAAGACTCATTATCACCCAGCTTCACTCAGATATGGGATATCACAATGTTGATCAGATGGGCACTTGTGAAATTGAAAAAGAGCAAAACCAACCCTGTTGGAAATGTTTTCTATCTTGTTTTCATTGCACCATGGAGTCATAGAAACTGTAGGTGGGAAAAAGCCATATAAATCATTAGGGCTCTTGCTATCATTCAAACAACGGTAGAAGCATTTTAAGTTGCTTTGAAAACTTTACCAGATGAATTATGGGAAAAAAAAAGTGCTTGGAAACAGCTAATATTTGTGAAACCTCAAAAACAATGAAACTTTTCCTTCTACAATAATAAGCTAATCAGTGAGAAAGACTGGGTATTCCACAGTACCTTTTTCCATATGGGTTACAGTGTTAAGTCTTCAATGGCTGAAAATAATTTATTCATTAAAATATTCTTATTATTTGCAATCTGTCACCAGGTATAGTTTGCAATCCAATTTGTCTCTGGTATCACACAGTGTCACTCACAACCACAGGCAACCATTTCAAAGAACTTGCAGTCAGAACATGTAGTATACACATAAAGGGTTATATGTAAAAACTGCTGGAGTGCTGCAGGGTACTGTCCTGGTTTGAGGGGCAGGGGGAGATAGGACAGTGACCTCCTTTGAAGTCTAGTGAAAAGTGCTGAATGAAAACACCCTTACTTTAATCTCTGTCCATATCTTGAACAACAAGCCTACCCAACCTCAATGTTTGCAATAGTATACAAGCCATTTCCAGTTATGCCATTTCCAGTTACACCATTTCTGTACTGCAGAACTAGTAGATTTTGTTTTGCTCAGTTGCTCACCACAAAGCTGGTCAGTTACATTAGTGGGAATGGGAATGGGAAGTGCACACAGGCAAGCAAATCAGTAATTTTTTTTTAAACTGTCTTCTGCAGATTTTTGGTGCCGGTTTCTTTTTTTCAGATTTGTGGATGCCACTATCATCTATAGGTCAAACATGGCATTATTGTCTAGGCAGTATTGTCAGGCTCTGTAGGACAGGCTTAGACCTGCCAGTGAATGCATTTATCTTATTTCAAGGTTAGATTAGTACAGTTTTTCACTGCCAGCATTGTCCCATTGCCCCATTTTGTTACCTCAAGAGGCATACTCATTTGAGTGTAACAACTACTCATGTTTACAGTCATCGCAATGTAGCCCTTCCATTTCATAGCCAGGCTGTACTGACTTTCTTCTTGCAAGAGTTTCATCTGTGTTACAATCATAGTTTGCATCCTTGGAGAGAGGGAATGGGAGGAATGACAGGCAAGGTCACCCTTGAAGCCTTTTATGTAAACCAAAAGTTTGCATGAGCTGTGCTCTCTACTAGAATGCAATTCAAATTGGATCTGCTGTGTGAGATGACTCTCATGAGGAGGGAAGCAGAAGCTGCATCCTGGGTTTGCATTTGGGGAAGGGATGTCCCAGGCTTGGGGAAATGAGCTATGAATTGTACCAGCAAGTGGGGCTTAGCTCGTGAACTGCCAGTTGCCTGGTCCTACACGTAGCAGAGGAGCAGTGGTTTGAGTGATTTTATACAATCGATTTGCTGCTGTTTCCTGACAAATGAACCTGCCTTTTATTACCCCTGCTCATAGTCTCAGCAGGCAAAGCACTGCTCATGTAATTCTTCCCTGCACTTGCAAAGTGCACTTCTTATCCTTTAAACTGCTCCGTTCTTTTACAGCTTTTAAAAATGAATGATTAAATTTTTTCTCTTCCCCCACACCCTATTTTTTTTAAAAAAAAGTTTATTTGCCTTTTACAATTCAAATGTCCATGGACACAATTGAAATGTGCATGGACCTGCAAAGATTTCAGAGTGTGTCCCAGAGTCTGTCTTAATTTATTGGAATTTTGCTGCAGTGTAGGAAGTATGTTCTCCATGCTATAGAAAAACTGGAGGAGCAGTCTGCCAGCTGACCTTGAGAAATCTGAAGTATATTGGTGTGGTTCCACTTTAGCCCTGGTGTCACTGCACTCCTTGCCCACCTGCCAGCTAGACAGAAAAGCATGCCTGGAGATAGGATACTTTCCCATTTTCACGGCTACTTGTGTCTTTTGATGTCCTCCTCTGATTTTAGTTAACCTCCTCTGGGAAAACTGTAATACTGTGACAAGACTAGACATAATCCTCTTATTTTTTACTATCATTGCTCAGTCCCCTAGGCAGGCCCACCTGCCTCCCTACAAATTTTTCCACCATTTATTGTCTTTGGTACCTACAGTAAAGATGTCAGCTGTGGTTCGCTGAAAAGATCTGAATTTCAACCCTTGGGAAATATGCATCCTATTGAAAGCTGTGGCAGGTGTCCATTTTCCCAAAAACCATAATTGCAAAAAGACTTTTTTTTGAGAACAGGGAACCTGGACTAAATACTGTCCTTCGTTGTGCTGATGGTACCCTGTTTATCCCTTGAATGATTGCCAAAATGTAAATGAAATTTTAATTCCAAACCTTTATGCCCTTACTGTTATAGCAGGTTTGGATGTTGGGAAAAAAAAAACAAACAAACAAACCAAAAACCAAAACAACACAACATGAATTACTGTCTAGTCTGTTCAGAATCAGTTATTGTGATTCAAGAGAACAAAGTGCTGTAGAAAGATTACAATCCACAGTAAAAGTGAGAGTCCAATAATCACATGTCCCTGAGAAAAGGAAGTACTTATTTCCTCTTTCTTTCTGAGATCTCTCAGAGAAGAGCAGCAGGTTACTTCAAATTAGTCATAGAAATGGCTGGAAGAATTAATGGTACAGTCCCTATGTGAGAAGATGTGGAAGCAAAACTTCTCAGAAGTTGTTTGCCTGTTTAAAAAAATTACCATGATGAAAAGATCTGTCATCTTAAAATTCTTGGAAGTGATGAATGAATTATGTTAACTGGTTGCATTTGGTGACAGTAATTCATCTTGAGAAATATGAATTAAGAAACTCAGATAAGTTTTACAAGGATGCTTGAGCACTGATTTGGCATTCAGAGCTCCCAGATTCAGTCTCATACCTGGCACAGAACTGAGAAGCAGAACATCCGCTTATAAAGTCTACAGGTATATAACAAATATTTTTGTATTTACTGTGGGCTGAAGCCTCTTAGTTCTTCCAGACCTTTCCCCCCACCCTCAGACCTGTTAGAAATAGTCATTCATAAGAGCTCATACAGTTTTAAAATGCAAATTTGGAGTTAATTTGCTCACTAGACCATGGCAAGTGACTTCTAATTATTTATGCTATGTCCTTCCATAGCATCTCTGTAGCATAAAGAAGCCTACAAGAGTATTTTAAAGGCAAAATAGAAATGTCCTATGATTTTAGATAAATTGTGAGAGCACTATGAAAAGAAATAACAGGTAAAATTCATATCAGAATTAAGTTCCAACGTTTGCAGGGATTATAATGTAAGTAATGCTCAGTTATGGGCATAGCCAAGAACACTCCAGAGTTATAAGCTTGTGTGGCATACTCTGTCTATATTGTCAAATAAAACAGGCCCAGCCAGCAAATTAGAGCATTTGATCACCAATACTATTAATTATTGCTTTCTCCCTATGTCAGCTAACACTGAGAAAACACCCAGCTGTGCTTTGACATATACACGTACCAGGGACCATTCTCATCAGGCAACAACTCTATGGACAAAACTTTGCCAAGTTCCGTTCCATTTGTCATACAGTGCTTTCCATCAGCATTGCAGTGTTTTACCTGAGTAACTTCAGCAGTCACTCCCTTCCCTTGAGAAGATCACTTTGACACAGGGAAAATGAATGCTGAATCAAGGCTGGACAAGATGATATAGGCAACATGTGCCTTACACAGAGTCTGAGGTTGGCCAAGCATTGGCGTAACTGAAGGAGTAGAAACCAGGAGCAAAAACTGATCCAGAAGTGCAGCCATGGCCTAAATCTAATCAGGGATTTGTGACAGATGGACACAGACTGTGTGAACAGGAGCAACAATTCATAAATTAAATATTCATTAAAAATATTGGCCCTGTGTTAATGAGACCTATTAAAAAAGATTTAGTGGAAAAAAATACTTGTGCTGTGTGCAAACCTTAGGGATGTTGGTAAACAGGGCCTATAGCAATTCACATTCTCTAAAGAGTTAAAGTCAAGACAAAGCATAGGATAGATGCTCTTAAAGGAATATTTTTCTGTTTGTTTACTGAATGGTCAACATTCTTTGTGGGGAAAATGGTCTCACAACACATGCACCTAAAAAGGAGGAGGTACCCTGCCAACCTTGAATCTGGTATTTCCTAACCTTTTGGTGTTTTTCTCTGCAGTATTGATTTCTTCTTTAAATGAAATGAGAGTTTGGGTGTTAAAATGAGTAACTATTTCTTCTTCAAAGTGTTCTGTGTTGGGTTTGAATTTTATGCAAAATTGAATATTAAGTAGACTTGTACATGTCTATGCTGTGTTAGGAGTATGTATATAGCAGCTTAGGAATCAGATGAACTTTAAAGAATTATAGAACAAGTCACTTGCCCTACCAAGAAATGTTCCTTACATATATTAACAGCATCTTAGAGTTTGAAACAAATTATTTCTGAAGCAACTCAGCATCACAAAAACACGAATGGGAAAAGTATTATTAAATTAAACATGACAGCAAGCTCAGAACAGGAGTGTCTGTTTTTGTCCTAGTGTTTTTAAGGAATAATGTATTCACAGCGTAGTGAATTTTTTTTAACTTTTAGTGCATGAAACCTAAGGGACTACATGTCAGAAAGGTTCAATTAACCAAAACATTAGTACTCAGAGATGCTTGATTTTAATGACCATATTCTTGAAATTTTAAAGTGAGTAAAACACATTTCACTATTTCTAGTATGTAAACCACAATGCCTTGGAGAGAAGGATGACACGAGGAATTGCAGCTTAAGAACACGGCTCATTTTTCATGAGAGACGTAGAGGAGCAGCAGTGAGTCTAAATTGCCTCCAAGTTTGAACAGCTACACAGGTTTCTGGAGAAAGTTATTAAAAACTGTTCTTCTGTTATTCAAAAGAATACTTTTAGTATGAAGTTGGAGATGACCTCCTGTCTTCTCAGCTCAGTAAGGGTGGGGTTGGATAGTCTAGGTTTTGGCTTGGTCTGTTTCTGTGCAAATATAAGGAAATATTCAAAACTGTATGCGAAGCTTTGTTACTGGGTGTATTCCCTGTTATCCTGAAAAGTCTCTGTTATTTGAATTTAGAACATCAATTTCCTAGGTATATTTATATAAGTGCAATACTTTCTGCTTGAGACAAAAATATGTCTGTGTATCCAATACTCAGACATCCAAGCATCAGAGAATTGATAATGCTGCTATTGCTCCCATCTTACAAAAGATGCCCAGTACAAACATTCAAAAATCAAATTGGGACTGCAGCTGGGATGTTTTGAGCTTCTGCCCACTTTCAAAGATTTAAAACTTTTAAGCCTGTTAAATTGCAGTGCCTGCTTGATCCCATGACTCAGGAGGGGCCTATATGAAAATATATGAATGTAGACTTCCATGGCAGCTGTGATGAAGTCTCCTCTGGGTAAGCCTGACAGAGTATCTATGTAAGGGCTAAAAAAGAAGGCAACAGTGAAGGAGAGTGACAGACACAGACATAAAGCAGGAAAGAAATATTGGCTGTCTGCTAACAATCTGCATACAGTAAGTAGAGCTGCAGCTGTAGTATAATTATGGGATACGCAGACCCTTCCTAAGGGCTGTTCTCCAAGTGTAACTGTCAGTGACCTCTGCTCCTCGCAACTGTATTCAATTCAGTCACACAAAATTTAGTCCTAGCATGATAAGGAACTGAGAGCAAAATCACCTTTTATTTCGTCGCCAACATTCACTAGTTCTCACGCATATGAAATGTAAGGGTGTTTTGTGAACAGCTGTAGAGCATGGCTGAGAAGAGGTGGATATGATCTGAGTTGTCCTCAGGTTACTACATAACCAGTAGCATCTGTTAGCATTGCTATGCTCTGCACTACCCAGCCTCATCAGTGGGGATATTTCTTCACATTTCACTTCATTCTAGAGTTGCATTAATCAAAACTGACCCCTACTTGTAGTCACTCCAGACCTATCTGGCCATAGCTAACCATCATAGTTGATTCATACTGAATTTTACTCGGTTGTAGCAGTAATCCTGGCTTGGCATTGATTCCCAGAAAAAGAGAACACTGATGGTGAATAATAATTGAAGTGGCCTAATAGCGTCAATAAGCATAAAATAATAATAACAATCCTGCTTGGCATGCAATTTTATCTTTAATAGGAGGTTCAATAATTGTTACCTAGTTGTAAAAAGAGGCCAGGTTATGAACTCCATTCTGTACAGGACGAGCTATGTGAATGAGGTCTGGTACACATAGGTTAGGCCTCGGACCCAGAGCTGCTTTCAGCCACTGGAAATAACCTGCCGGAAGAGCAGCAGCAGCAGCATATGGCTCCTCAAAGGGATTTTGCAGACTGCAAAGTGTGAGGGTGGATTGTTTTCGATGAGGTTAGATCCCATCTGCTGGAGCTATGTTAGTTCGGTAAAACCGACTCTTTAGCTCAAAGTTCAACACTTATAAACCTTGCTGCCCTTTGGATTTCCAGTGTGATTATTTGATCTTTGTGGAGATCTTTCCTAATAAGCAGCAAATTGTTCCTGGACTCCTCCAACATCACTTCAACTAGATTTATATCTTTGATCTTTCCACATCCTATAGGTAAATTACTAACTATTTGGAGGAGTTAAAGCATGAAAACAAAAATTGTGGCCACCCTCTTTCTTATTAGTAGAGAGGTCCATGAAAACAACTTCTAAAAACTGCCCCAAAGTTGTGTGACATTAAAAATTAAAACTTGTCTATATTCTTATATAAAAAATGAGATTTTTGAAGGCAGTTTTTCTGGTCATGCAGGTCTCTGAAGCTCAGCAGAATAAAATGACTTCAAAAGGAAATGAAATAATAACCAGCACTGATTCCCCAGTGCATTTTTTCTAGCACATCGGGTTTTTTTCCAGCAGACACTGTTGAGTAAAATACTAAGCCTATCTCCCGCTTCCCTTTATGTTCTCTGGTATGTTTCACAAACTCCCCTTAGATTATACTTTTAATACTATGTTTCTTACCAGACATTGGGAAGCCATGACTTTTCCTTTCATGTTACTCCGTTGAGTTCAGTAAATGTTTCTATTAAACATAAAAGTTTTTATGCATGTGAGTACTACTGTGGTACATATCTTTACCAGGCAGTACTTTTTATTTCACTCATGGGCTTTACTAGGTGTGGCTGGAAGTCAGCAATTCGTTCTCCATATGCCAAAAACCCAAATCCCAAGTGTTTTCCATACTCTGTATATGTGCTACACATCAAATATCAGTTCAGTGGAAAAGACAAAGCAGCATGGGACAGCGTGCTCACTCTACAAATGGCATGAGAGTCTATGAATAAACAGCTTGCATAGTGCTCTGCTAGTCTCAGAGCTGCCCTTGAGAGCTCTGAAACCTCATCAGGGAGAGACAAAAAGCACATGTTCTTGTAGCATTATTCTGGCCAAAAACATGCATGCCCCTGAAGATACACAAACACACATCTTTTTTTTTTTTTCCTAACTCTTTAAACTCTGTGCTACTGAGCCATGTAATTAGCTAACCTGTAAGTACAGGAATGATGGGCAATGATATTTCTTTAATTAGAGCCACCTTCACAATTTTGTTCAAAGTCATTCACCATGTAATTACTGATACTTGTTAGGAAAAGGAAAGAGGGAAAGGATGAGACATGTTTTTCCCTGTAGATGTGGTAAATGCAGAGAGTATGTTGTAGTGCCACAGGACACTGTCACTGTGGCAGTGAAGACTGTGAGAGGAGTTGTAGGTAGAGGCCAAGAGAAGAATAGTACAAATACAATAACAGTTCCTGGGGAATACATGCACTGTAGTAAGGGCAATAGTAAGATGGTAGAATTGCAAGATGCAAGCAATTGCAAGATGGTGGCAAGCAGCAATACATGCGTTTCTTCTCTAGGCCTCAACTTTCATCTGTGTCTTTCTTAGCAGAGAGGAAGGTTAGCAGGCAGAGCCATCCATTCATTCCCAAGCAAATGTATTTGTGTACATCACAGAGTGAACCTTTCTATATGTATGATTAGCTCATCTTCTCAGTTTACCAAACACTGGGGGCATAACTCACTAATTTTTCCTGGAGATGGAAATGCAGAATGTGCATGTCATATGAAAGAAGGAGGCACAGTAAGAGAACATAAAGTGTAGCTTTGCAGTAAATCTTATTTAACTATCTGCAGGTAGATGCTGATATTTTTTTTCAGTATGGTACCTTCTGAGTGCATGCATGCAAACCAATATTCTTATGGCAATGTCAAACATTCATACCAGCTATTATCAGAATTTTGATGCATTTCACGGCAATAAGAAGTCATAGCTCTCCATGGTCAGAGAAGACATACGTATAGCATTAGCCTTATGACTTTCCACAATTCTTTCTAACAAGCTACACTTCTCATTATGCAATTCAGTGAAGTGCTATAAAATGGCCAGTGAAATTGAGAAATGAAGGAAAAGGTAAAAAAATTAGTAATAAAGCATAATCTATGATTCACAGAAAACCAGCACTTTTTCCACATCTGACTTGTCATTGTGCGTCTTATCCATTCACCTTTAATGTGAAATGTATCCTCACACACTGTCAGTAACTCTTTTCTTCTTCATTCTGCAGTTATCAAGTAGAAATATTTTCATTATATATGAAATTTAAGGTTGAATTTGGAAACATATAACTGCAAAAATTAAATAATATGGAGGTGACAATTTTAATACCTCAGGGATGACATTTGCAGATTTTAAGGAACTGCTGATCTTTCCCCTCATAACAAGCCATGGTATATATATGATGGTTTTCTTTTGGGGCAAGATTTAACAAGAAACAGCTAACATACACGTGCAAGTTCAACATGTATACAAACCCTATAAAACTAGTATTTATTAAAGCAGGAGGTTAGCTGGAACACATTGCAATAGAAAGGGAAAGAAGTGCCTTGTACCGTACAGAAAGATAATTCAAAAAAAAACTTTATATGAATAAAAAATTACAACCAGTTATTATACCCTATCACATTATAAAATCTTGCCTATGCACTTTTACAAAAGCACATACATGTCTTCCCTGGATTTGTCCTTTGCCTTTTTGTAGCTGCTAGGCAATTTCCAGATAACGACTTCAATCTTTCAGATAGTATCAAAAAGCAGAAATTGGGCAGTTATGTAAGAAATACCTTGAGAAATTTATTGAGATTTTTTTTTAACTATCAGTTGTTATCTGCTATCTTTTTCTGTTGTCAGCCCTTTTTACCACTTTAGCAGCTTGCCTGTGGGACTTTCAGTTCCAACCCAAAACCTCGAAGCAGTTATTTTTTAGGAAAGAGATACATGGAATGGCAGTGGCATGATTAGGTTTCTGTAGGCCAGTTTCAGTTGGCCTTAGGCTCTGCAGGTATTGTGTATGTGTATACATATGCATATATATTCTTGTATATTTCCTTACTTTCAAACTTGCGTTTGAAGTTTTTGTGTATTTTTCTGACTAACACAAAAGGAAGGAATTTGTAGAACTGTATAAATAGCAACAAAATGGGTTAGGGTTTTGTTTGGTATTGGCCTCTGTGAAAATAAAACTATATGACTTAATGAAACACTATCCTATAAGTCTATTTATAAGCCTTATAAATAAGCATAATTATATCTATATGTAGATGCTTATTTGTTTATAGAAGACTGCTCAGCTTTATTTTTCTCAGGAACTGATGGGAAAAGGAGAACATAAGGAAGCATGTTTCCACAGGACTGTAAGACCCTCAAATTTGCTCTGGTAGGATGTGAATCTTACTGAAGCAGTTGCCTAAAACCTTAGTAAAAAAATTAAAAATGTCTGTCTCATGTTGATGTGGTAGGGTTTTTTTCAAGGGAGAAACATAGATAGTGTTATTGAAAGTATCCAGTACTGCCTGGAAAAAGAAAAAAAGTCCTTGCTATTTATGACTGTGTCATAAATCTTGTCAGACAGCTGAATTAATAAAAATGTTTTAAGCAATTTTTCTCTAGGAAGGCTTTTCTATCTCTACTATTTCCAGTCCACAGCTACAGACTGCTACCTCCCATTTTCGATACAAAATAATTAAACGTAGTTATTGAAGGTACAAACCAGCCACTTAGGGATTTAGAGAAATTCAGCTAACTTTTAAAGAATCATGATAACAAAAAAATATAATTGAGAAATCAGTATAGTAAAGTTTCAAGGAGCTAACAGTTAGCTTAGAATACAAATGCTAAAATTGGAGGGAAAAATACGAGTCTTAAAAGCTTCTCATGAAGTACATACCGGTTTGTGCTTGTTAACGTACACACCCCCCAAAAATAAAAATAATAATAAAAAAAGACTCAAAGTTCTTTATAGCAAACTCTAATCCCAAAAGTAACAATTTTTTACTAAGAAAAGGGAATGATAACAGAAGAACAGATGTCAGACTAGTTTTCAGTTCCCCTGTAGGTAGTTTGTCTTTGTTTACTTCTAGGTGTTTTTTTGGGTCTCTCCGCCACACCTCAAAAAGGGTAAGAGAATTATTTTAACCAGCCAAGTAAAGCTCAAAATCTGAATCCACTCTGACCATAGTCCTGCTGCTTTGTTGGGTGGAAACATAGTGTAGACTCCTTTGCTCTACCTAAGATATGTATTTGGTTCTTTTTGGCCATCCGTTGAGGGACTGAGAAGAATTTGCAGGTAATATCACAAGCAGCAAATATTATGGTATGTTTTAAAATAGACTTGTCTTTTGCAATTGTATTACACAAGTATATAATTCTAAGATGTTTGAACCAAACCCCAGCTTTAAAATTCAGAACATATAAAGGTCTGTGAAAGTGGAAATATGAATATGTTTACACCACATTGACAAACAATCTGAATAATTATTCATAATTATAAAAAGCATTAGTGAATATATGTAAACAATAGTCAGTTAAAAACTGTTGACTTTTTTTTAGCTATGTGCTATGGTATTGCTCAAGTACACTTTTCTGTATGCTCTGAACAACTGACTATAAAACTTTGAGATGGTCTACATTGATGAACAGAAAATGACTCTACAGTCAATGAAAAACCTATTCATAGTTTCTGTCAGACAGCCATCAGAAGTCCCATTTTCACCTGCATTGCACTCTTTTCATGAATGAACATTATAAGTCTCTAAAGTGAGACTGACATGGCTTGAAAGCTTTGCAAGTACTGTCCAGGTAAATAAATAAATAGGTAGGTAAATAAATAAATAAATGAAAAAGCACTTCGTATTTTCCTGTTTGTATTGGTTCACTTACGAGCTAAGAAAACTCTTGCCTTACAACTAATTGAGTTTATGTCTTTTTAGAGTATTTCTTGGATCAAATTTTAAGAAACACCTTGATTTTTTGCGATAAAATTCACCAGTTCAAAGCCCATGTCATAAAGAAGTCCTGACAACTCACATAAAGTTCCTTCAGTCTAGTTACATGAATGTCTCTGAAAGCAAATCAGAAGAGAAATAGAAAGTAACTTGGGACAAATTCAGTGATCACAGCTCACTGACCACGTGTTTTTGTTTTCTCTTTAATTAGGGAAAAGTGAAAGAAGAGTTCTAGGCTTACAGATGCCAACATTTTTTAAAGACTCAGGCTGTTTCACATGTTTTTTTCTGTAGAAAACCACAGAATTAATAACTGTAAGAGCAGAACTGCACTTGAATAATGATAAAAGAGAGTTCTCAGTAGTTAGCACACTGTGCTCAAACTTCAAAAATACGAATTTCTTGGCTCAAAAGCAGGCTTCCTTCAGGACCTTGAAAGAAGTATTTATCTTACCTTGGTGTCAATTCTAACACTTGTAAAGTGAAGATAAAAGAAATATGTTTCTTCCACCATTTGTTTTAGTTTTTGGAAAGGAGAGTGTATAGGCTGAGGAGTATAACATAAGTAACGCAGCAAGAATTTTAATGCAACGGTCAATGCTCAAAACATTGGGCACAATTTTGCAACACCTATGCATTACCTACTCATTATCAAACTGTAAGCAAACTACTTAATTACTGGAACAGGTAATGAAAATAAAACTTGATGGGGTTTTAAAACAACCTGTACTAAAGTTTGAGGATAACCCAGATTTGACAGTTGTCTGAGAGAAACTAAACCTTAAAAGGGGTTTAGATACTTCAGTAAATGCTCTGCTGCTAATTCCCTTCCCAACTCCAATAGTGACTGTGCTCTGAACTACACCAACTAAGCTAGTGCAGGATTGGTAGGAGCAAACCTCAGTTCCACTCTTGGGATATGAAATCTTGTAAGAAATTTGGTTTGTTGAAATTTGGAACATGGAACAGAAGTCTGAATAATATGCTGAATTATTATCCTCTTGACACCCACCCTTTAAGTATTTATAGGTGTTCATCAGATCCCCCCTCAGTCTTCTCCAGGCTAAAAAGACTCATGTCGCTCAGCCTCTCCTAGTAAGAGAGATATTCTAGTCCCCTAATCATCTTCGTAGCACTCGTAAGTATAAGAAGTAGCTTATGACTACGGGAAAGACCTGAGTTGAAACCTGTGTTTTTGTCATTTCCAACTGTTCCAATAAATTCCAGCCAGCCTGGGCATGGCTTCCTTTTTTCCCTTTTAAATACCTTTATTTCCTTATTCTTCTCCCCTGCCTAAAGGGGTTTTGTCTCACCACAAAGTGACTAGCACACCAGTCTTCTGCTGAGTTTCTCAGATGTTATTCTTCAGTATATTCAAAATATTGCCACTATAAAGAGTAGTTTCCACATTAGACTCATACTTTTTCATTTTGCAAAGCTCTTGAGCATACTTTCAATTCCATATGTCTAATTTGCACCAATGCTTACAGTTTCATGTCACATTATATCATCTGCTCCTGCTTAGAAGCAAAATCAGTTTTGACTAAATAAAATTTTAATGTCATTTCTGTATCTCCTTCCATGATGTCCCATTGCCCAGAAATTCCTGAGTCTTTTTGCCTTGCAATCATATGTGTTTTGCTAAAATTTCTAGATGATAATCCTTCTTCTTTCTCCACATCTACAAGGAGGAAAGTAAAAAAAAAAGCAGGAAAACCAACAAAATATACTTAAAACTATGAAGTATTCTGTGCAACCCTGTGCTGCCTTCTTCCAGACATGTGCCTTCATGATTCCCAGCTGTCTTATAATCTTTAATCCTTAGAGTGAATTGACTGTAATTGCAGAGAACCCAGCCCCAAATCCTCTTCTCCAGAATGGATGAAATCTGTATTTATGGTCAGCTACTACAAGCAGATCAAAAGATGAGTGCATTGAAGAATACAGTGTTTATTATGCCTATTTGCTGAAAAGATTGCTGGAGTATTTTCAGCTATCAATAGTTAAAATGGGTACAGTTTGAATTACTCATTAGAAATCATCAAACCAAGTCAGTCCCAAGTGGAGTTAGCTGTTCCATTTGAATACATATTTGTAGGTCAAACTTCATAAAATCATAAACTACTAGAACAATTCGGGTTGGAGGGGACCTTTAAAGTTCATCTGGTCCAAAACCCCTTCAATGAGCATGGACACTTCTCACCAGAACCAGTTGCTCAAAGACACATCCAGCCCAGCCTTGAACACCTCCAGGAATGGGGCATCCACAACTTCTCTGGGCAACCTGTTCC
>JAOXJM010000019.1:68053700-68069153 GCA_026413425.1 Tringa solitaria
GAGACCCTACATAAATGAATTTCAAACAAACAATATTTCTCATAAGTTTGCATGGTTTGTAGTGACGTTTTAGGTGTTTGCTGCTGTGTCACGTTCATTAATGATACACACGTTATTGAGAATTCCATGTCCATCCCTTTCACACAAAAATTACCTTTCTTGAAACATAAATAGTCTACAGAAGTTGTCCTCCCATGATTTCTTTGATTTTAAAAGCTAGAGGTGACATAAACCATAGTTGATGGCAAGCCTTGTTAGAAAATCTTTTTCCACAGATGATGACAAACTGGTTCACTGTGATTTTCGCTTCTCTGGCTTCATCAGATGACATAACACAGACCCTCTGTATTCTTTCCTTTCAGCATATGTATATTAATGCTAGATTGAATATATTATAAACATCCTCTGCTTTCAAACAGCTGAACAATGAACAGACCTGCCCTGGACAGGTTCCAAGACTGTTGACTTTCGCTGGTCCTCATAAGCACTTGATTTCCTTTTACACTTTTTCAGTGTCACACTATCTTGTTATACAGCTTCTTAATTATCTGTGCAGCGTTCTATGTGAGGGAGAGAAGGTTTTATCCCAGCTTAAGTCCAAAACTTCCCCAAGTCACTTGAAAATTTGCCATTGACATTAATGGTCTTGTAATTAAACCTCAGGCTTCGTTACCTTTCAGGATTGTATTCTCAACTCAGTTTTACTGTGTGTAGGATGATGAAGGGCTCCACGTATCATCAATTAACCAATGCCTAGAGTTTAAGAAACACTACTCCAAAGTGCTAGTATTGTAATATTGTACAAAGGCAGTATCCTGTCTCATGAATAATAGCACTTTGTTATTGTCTCTCCCACAAGGTGGTCTGAAAGGAAGCCTGAGAGTAAGGACTTGGAAAAGAGATTGTTAAAAGTTTTGTACTCTCATTTCTCGCTCAGCCTACATACAGAGCCATTTGAAAATCCTGCATTTTTCAAATTGCAATTAATATGCTTCTTTCATTACACATTCTGGTAGCAGCAGTTTGCTCCTCTGTTTTAAATAGGAAGAAGGTCCAATATGCTACTGCACCACTACTATGCAATAATACATAGTCTTTAAATTTCTGGATTTTCATGTCTGAATTTTGCTTTAGGGCCATACATATATTAAGATAATAAAAGGTTATAGAGAAAGGAATGTATTCAGTTCTTATTGGCAATATTCCTAGTTCTTACACGAGCATTACACACCTTTTGCTGAAGTTGTCATTGCTAATGTGGCTTGATTCTGGTTTTACTGCACTGTATGAGAATCTAAAGTTCTGGTTAACACTGGCAAATAATGAATGGCTTTATTGCATTAAAAATTAAGTTTGATAGACTTGAAATGGAGAAAACACAGTTCAATATCATAGTTGTTTTGAGATTTCTTTATTCTCCTCAGCCTGAAGAACTCATTTACTTGCTTGCTTTACACTCCTTTTTTTTCCATTTGCCTTTAAACTTTTCAGTCTTACCACTGGTGTAAAGAGACTGTGAAGTCACATGAGAACCAGGCTGAATATATGTATGGAAATACTTATTCATCAGTGTCTTGCTAAGTTAATGATAAAGATATTTCAAGTAGTATAGCTGCAGTTTTGAGAAATAGGGTCTAAATCAGAGCTGTGAATGATGTATTCAGCATTTCCTCAAATGGCACATATAATTTCATGCAGCTAGAGGTGTATATTTCCATATAATTTGGTATGTAACAAAGTTACCCAAATATATTTGAGATTTTTTTGCATCACTTCTGGAATTTATGGCAGGGAACAGGTATTCCTGTTGGTATATTAACAGTATGTTTCAAGTAGAATATTATAGAAGGAAAAGTTTCTAAATCATATACCAGTATTACCCAGCAGGGGAGTGGAGTGATGAAAATGCCAATGAAATGGCAGTGTGAAGTGCTGACCTCTAATGCTATCTTAATTAAAATTGTCTCTGTTAAAGTCCTTGTAATTCCAGGAGCTGACTGTCATAGAGACTTTATACTTCATATTGTGCAAGTGTAATTTAAAATTTGAGACAAGGGAGCAAAGTTATTGCTTCCACTGGAAAAGTTATGAACACATTTAAGTACAAAAAGGAGTATATCACCTTGGCAAATTAAGGTGGTAGCATTAAGATTGGCTTTTTGCATCTCTGTTACCGCTGCTTAGTCAATTTTATTGATCATACCTCAGACTAGCAAGTGCACTATATACTTATACCCCTCTAAAAACAGTTCCTGAACACATGACAAATGCTCTGCCTGAAAAACCAGTTTGCACCAGATGGCATGGCAGGACACTGTCTAAAACTTTTAGGAAGTAAAACTGCAAAGATTTGTTTTTCTGCAAAGAAGGACATACCTAAAACCACTCAAGTAAATTCAGATGAACACCTAATTTATAAGGTGCTATGTAGCAACAGAAGTCTTGTTCGAACTATAGCTCACTCATTTTTTGCCCCTTGTTGCTTAGCTCTGTGCGTTACTGAAATAGTAACCTCAGCCTTAACCCACTTACCCAGTTTTAAGACTCTATGAATTTGAAATGTAAATCTGACAAGAGGTTGGGGTGGGTATTTTCAGTTTCTAGAGCAATTATATAAGCTTCAATTATTCACGTTGCACAATTTGTATAAGGCCTGTTGTTTATTCAGAAACAACACATTTCATGTTTTTATTAGTCCCGATATTTTTAATTTGTAGAGGGCTTTTCTAGGAAGGAAAGGCAAGGATAAAGGTAATGTTTCTTCCTCAAGACCTTAGGAAAGTTTTAAGGCTCCTTTTCGGTCATCCTTTTGAGAGATGATAGAGGTAATGTTTACCACTCAGATGCCTTTGTGTATGTACTGTTGTAGCATGCCAGGCTTGCTCCTTAAATGTCACCATCAGGCCTTTTCACAGGGCTCTGAGTGCTAAAAGCCACTCACTCAGATAGAGTTTGAGCATGCCTGAAATGTAACTGAACACAGCTTTGCTGTCTAGGCTCGTTTGTTCAGATGGTATTGTCGTTGCTTTCCATAGCTAAACAAAACTTTTGCATTTCTGAGAAGTTAGTAATACAGGGAGAGTCATTAAAAGAGAGTAAGAGCACTGAGCTTTTGCTTGAAATGGTGACTCAGTGAAGCAGACAGATTTGGGAAAGCTGCTCAATACGGTAGAAGCTCTCGACCAGAAGGTCCTCCCACCAGCACCACCAGATTGTGCGAAGGGATGCAGGGGACATGCGTGCTAGCCAGGCAGTGGGAAGTGGATCAGAGACTGACACATTTAAACTACTCTCCACCCACCTCCCCTGTGCTTTTTTAAGGATGCACAGCCATTCCAAATTATGGCCATTAGCCAAATTGCTGTTTGGAACTGTTTGGGAGGATTTCAGGTCTGCATTCAGATTGCCTTTCCTATCTCCTTTGTGCCTTTTCCCCCTTCATCCTACCCCATATGAAGCCAGTGATTCATGCTCTTTTCTTTCCTCCATATGGCAGGATGTATTAGAGAAGAGGGAGAAATGCTCAACCAGAACATACTCTTTCAGTCCCAGAGGAGGCAAAGGGGAATAAACAGCATTTGCAGCTTATTTTTTCCTTTTTATATTTGTGCATAAGCCAGAAGGTTTGGGCTGTTTCTTTTCCCTTCCAGTGAGAAGGTCTGGTCACTGAGTCCCAATGGTACACTTATTTGAGTGATAAGCAGATAGCAGCACTCTTTGCAACTACCTAAAATCCTCTTCTGTGCAGTTGATAGTGCAGAATTCAGTAAAATGTTGATCAAACTCCAAGTCGCACTTTATAAACATCTGCCTGATGTGAACTTCATCTTACAAACTCCTGTTCATAAGATCTCTGCAGTCAGTGGTTAGACATTGGTATTTGGATGGAGTTGCCATGCAGAAAACAAGATAAGTTAGCTAGACAGAGCATTTCTTAAAGGAAAACATAAGAATGTGTGTGAAGTATTAATAAAAACGAATTTAAGCAAAGTTAGACAGAGCAGTGTTTAAAAAGGAAGAACGACCCTCTTCATTGACAGTAAATACATACCAATCAACAGAAACAATGAAAATTTACAGGCATAATTTCTTTTCACTAAAACAGCAAGGCAGATATTGACCAACTGTCTTAATTGACTTGCGGTTCATCTTTTCAGGCATTAAATTTCCTGACTGTAAACAGAACTGGCAGCCAAGTGACACTTGTTTAAAATGTGTTTGTGTAAAAAAATGGAGATACTGGTATGGAAGAACAAAATATCCTTACAGTTTTCTTCATCAATGATAAGTTTTAATCCACAAGAATCAGAGTCAAAACTTCACAGAAAAAATGACCATATTGTTGCCAGCACTCATTTGTACATGATGTTCTCATGGTTCTATCTCAGGTGGCACGGTATTCATCTAGAAATCCTCATTTCATTAGGGATTGAAGTGACTCTGGCTGATTTTACATAGGACAAATTTGAAATAAAAAGCATCTCAGAATCTTATAGGCTTTGTAAGTTTATGTGTTGCACTTTCAGAAGTGATGGTTTGTGAAAACCTACAAGTGGTCTGTTGTAAAGGCTCAGCTGTCAAGCCATCAACTCTTCCATCACAAAACTCAACTTCATTTGATAATGCATCTACATGAGTGGATTATTTCATCTCTATGTTGTTCTTGGGTGGAAGGCTAGGCTTCAAAGCCATTTAAACATGATGACCTCTAACTGTAAATACTTAATCTGCCCATCTGCCCTTTCTTAGATGTAAACTGAAAGTATGTTTAACAAATTGGTTATATTAGTTTCTAAATTATGTGTAGATTACTTAAAAGATACAAACATATATACATTAAAATAATCCATATGAAAGTGAGTCAGCTTCCTTTCAAATGACTTGTACTTTAGTTAAGGCTCAGTAAGAACTATTCACCTGATGGACCCCCAAAGGCAAAAATACAATCTACCTAACTATGGTAACTAGTATTTAGTGCAATGAGCCATTTAACGTCATGCTCCTTTCCCTTTCCCATAGAGCAGGACAAAACCAAGGAACAACCTAGAGACCAGTGACAGGGTCCTGTAATTCATCCTACTGCAAGTCCCATGTCGCTGTGCCTGGATCTGCCTGGATAATATCAATGGGATGTTAGGGATCCAAATCCCTAGTCTGGGAACCAGAGAGAATCATGGACAACAACAGCTGCCATACTAAACACCCACATATGTCAAGGATTTTTCAAGTTTGTGGTCCTTTCAAATACCAAAATAAATGTCTAGCTCTTATGAATTTTCTCTCACTTCTAGCAGCTAAGATGTTCCTTAAACTGGATACTTATCTTCACAGTGAAGGATCTTAGCCTGGGACCCTGCTGAAAAATGCTGGCTGAAAATCTGTTCCCACAGTAATAGCTTAGAACCCTTTTTCTTTAAAGATGTAGCTGTTGTTAACAAAATACACATGGAACTTTAGTTCCCAAAATTCAAGCAACAGCAAAACTGAAAAAACTCTTCAGTATCATGGGTCAAAATCCAAGTTTGTGGCTTTGATCCAGAAGCTATCACAGGACATCTCCTAATGCACATATGAATTTCCCAGAAAGCCAGAAGCAAGCACGGCTGGAACACAACAGCTGGCTACTTGCTCAGCTACACTAGCCGAAGGCTATATAGCTGACATATAGACCTTTTTGTAATTTTTAATGCTATATACCCTGCATAACCTGAACTTTGGAGTTAATTAACCTTCTCCCACTAGGAGTATTGTATTTATTTTTATTTCATTTTGTTTTTAATTAAACATTCCGCAGAGTGGCTAACTGCCTACCAATTCTTGGGTTTATACTATAGTTTTCTTAAGTCTTTTTGCAAACCCTCAGTTCATCAGAACCTGCAAGAAGAATGCAGAATAAGACATTCTGAGTCACTGATTCAAAAAAATAGGTATAATGTCCTTTATTAAGTCTGTGTTCTCTGCCAGACATTGGAAAATAACTCAAGTGTGCACCTTTCCTTACCCAAGTGATTGTCAGAGATCCCAAACACTGAAAATTAAGCTTGGGCAGGCGAGTTCTGAATTACAGCACTGAGATTTAGCCTGTACCATTCTCATCTATCACTTTTCTACAGATGCAGCTTTTATTTTATACACGCACAGACAGTACAGTATTTCCCTGCCATTTACTCTCCACTGCATACACCATTACTGGTTACCAACTTGTCCCATACTGCCACATCATAAGCAATGGCAAACATGCAGACCTCAGTAATCAGGCCCTCCCTGTAAATCAGCATGATTTAACATGAGGTAAGACTAACATTTATTTTTTAAACTTTTTTGGTTTTCTTTGCTTCTATATTTTAGAGCTCGCAGTTCATTGAAGTCAATATTTTGAAATTACATTTGTAAAAAATGGGTTTGATTTCTGTAACTGGGATCTAGAAGCGTAGCTTAAAACCTAGAGCCCCAAAGTTTATCAGAACTGGCATTATTAAGTACTTAGATTATTACATACTAAGTGTATCTATGTACTTAGAGAAGTGAACTATATTTTTTTCTGTTTCTACCTCCAAAGTGTAGGCTTTGTATTATACCGACTGATTGAAGATGGGGTGGCACAACATTTTCTGATTTTTTTCTATCAGAAAGGATTAGGTTTAAATGACCTTATTAAAAAATAGAGATTTTCTATCATAGAGAGAAAAATAAAAACTTCAGACAGTTATAGGAAGGTTAGAGAGACAGAAATTGAGAAAGAAACATCATCTACTGAGTAAACAGTTATCCTTAACCTGACTGACTGCATGTATATGAGTCATCCTGTCAGATTCAGTAGTTCATCTGCTTTTAAGTATTATGTGATGTTACCGCCTTTGAGGGTACAGGAACCTGTGTGGAAGCGAAAGGGCTTTTTATTTAAATCAGTTTATATAATAAAGAAGGAAAAAAAAATCCAGTGTTCTGATCTGAGATACCCACTGCTGGTAATATTAAAAAAAAAAAAAAGCTTATTTCTATATCTTCCTTAATTACCTGGGGAAGTCCCATCCAGCTGCAGAAGACTGTACCAGATGCATCAAAGCTGCAAAAAATCACACAAGCTTAGGGAAAGCTGGACAGTGAGTAAAATCTTACTGTTATTTAGCATGTTTCTCACTGTACACTTCGTACACAAGTGCACAGCCATTGGCAAAATTACTTGTTTGAGGAAATTAATTGGAATTTGGTTCACAGCATTTCTGCTTCCAGTGATACCACTGGCAAGCTGCTTTGACCGCAGTGGGAACAAGATCCTTTTCATCCTCTTAACTAGTAGAAGATTTAGTTGGAAATGAAGACAGTCTGTTAGATCAAATACTCAGCTGTCTTCAAAACCTGCAAGATCATTTTAGCAAGCTGTGCCTGTATTCAGCAGCAGGATTGCCATCTGAAAACAGGTCCATGCAGGCTTGATCACACTGGAAGGGGGGTCCTATATTCACAATTGCATGAAAAGCACACCCAGGTTTCAAGTGTCTACCTGCAAAGAGGCACAGGAGTCTCAAGGGTTGTCAGTGCAACCCACAAGTTCACTTCCATACCTTCATGCCTTTCAACCCAAACTCCTGCACTCTGAGCCCTCTCCAAGATGGAAGAAGCACAAAAGGGAAGATGTTTGCGCCAGGGAAGAGGACAGTTCCCCTGCTTTGTTGAAACATCTTTTGAAGAATCAGGCTCTGACCAGTTCTTTGGGCAGGCACTTTTTCAAGTAACACAAGGTGCCAGAGATATGTCCTCAAATCCCGATAGAGAGTGGTTTAGTAAATACTCATTTACTGGTGTTATCCATGGAAGCTTGATTTTACTATGCTGTAAATCTGGGTTCAGCATTCAAATCAATTGTAGTAAAACTTTAACATTATTATTAATGTTAGATCAGATACCAACACCTTCAGAGCAAAAAGAGATTTTGTCCATGAAACAGCAGCTCTGATCGTGGGTGCGCCCAGGAGGTGGGGGACGTCCTTGCAACAAATCCTCCCTGTCTCCAGTCTTTAACTGAAGTATCCAGTTCTTCTATCATTGGAAGTAAGGCATAAAGTCATATAAAAAGAAGGGTCTGAATATAATGTCTAATGTCACTGCTTGGTGAGAGACCTGGATAGGTCGATACAATGTTTATTTATATTAGATTAAATATACAGGAAAAAGAATAACCTACGAGCATCCCTATATTTTTTACATCAGCTGCTTCCAGAAAACTGTTGAGCACTTGTACATGGGAAGAATACCTAGATTTTATTGTGACAGGACTGAACTGGTTATCCTTTTAATATTCACTAATGAAGTGTGACTTTACTAACTACAACCACTTGACAGTTTATCTTCTGATTTCAAAGAGACTGAAAATGAAGTTTTGGCTGATTACTATATTATTTTTATACTCATTCAATTATGATCTATAACTGCTTATAAGCAAGAAGTTATGATAACCTTAGGAAAAGAGAAAAACAGCAAATAATTTTTTATTTTTCTTTACCAGCAAAGACAATATTGTGGAAACATTGGACACCTTTCACAGTTTTATATTGTCTGCCAGAGTGTGGTATTGATTTCCTTGAAATTCATAATTCAGTTCTGTCTATCTATAATTACATTCAATAAGGCAACAAACAGTTATTTTTCCTTGCCCTTTTCAAAATAAAATAAAAAAAAAAAATAAAAATGTGTGAATCCTCTGAATTTTGTACAGCACTTTGTCTTTTCCTTTCTCAGAGCAGAGTAGTCAGAGAGAGAAAGACAGCCTTTCTTGAAAGTCTACCAGGTATTTATTTCCAACTCTTCTTATTCCCATACCAGCTGCTTTGGTAACAAGCAAGTGACTGGTCATTGTTAAATTTTTTTCTTCAAGCCACATTATTGCAATGTTTTGGATACAGTTGAATGCAGAATTAGGAAATCAAATGGAAAACCATAGAAAGCTTTGAAAAAAATTATCATGTGGAAGAAAGGGAGCTAGTTTTGTATTTCTGTCATACACAAAGAACAAAGATTATTGTTTTACAGGGGATTTGTTGGGCAGTGAATTGTGTAAAAGATTTTAAATAAAATCTGGCCACCCAACAAAAAAATTGATGTACTGGAGGAATTTGCACAGCCCAGTTTTTCCTTTTTGAGTGTCATTCTTCTGCATTCTTAAACACAAAAGCTGAAGTTGGCTGAGATGAAACTGTGAGAAACAAACTGAGTGTATTATTTTGAATTGTATTGTTGTGTGAGACCTTGAACAGCAATAAGAAGTCATGGTTCTGGAGAATGTTTTGAGGACTCTGAGTTTGGGTATGGTCAAAACATTCTTCTGAGGCTTATAGCTTCTCCTTACACTGTACATGTGAACAGTTAGAGGTTGTGAATATTAATATGGTATATGCAAAAAAATACTGGCACAAATAACTTTCGCAGAGGATCTCTATGAATGAAACTGTTGTTTTTACAGGTTTTCTCTTTCTCTGTTAGTCATACCACTCACCAGCTTCTGAGCCATAAATAGTTGCACATCGGTCAATTTCATACCATATGGAAAGTTAACTCATGGTAATTCCCATCCCATTTACAGCAAAGTGCAGCAAAGTTTCTGCAACTGATCAATTGAATTCGATCAGTTTGAGCAGTGGAAGTCTCCATCACAGTGTGTACATCTCAAGGATAAAATCTTATCTGAGTACTTTTTGCAGCCTCATTGAGATTAATTTTGATCAGCTAAGACAAGGTTCACAAAATGTCTAAAGCTACCCAACGACACCTTTAGATATCTAAATGTATTTTTGGCATCTAGACCGCCCAGTTGAAACAGACAATTCATTACTACATGTGTGGCTTCTGCCTGTAGCTCATTTCCCAGTTAATTATATCTCAGAACAAGTAAATTAAATGAAATTCCAGGGGGGAAAAAAAGTGTTGTTTTTTTTTTAATCGCTGTGTCAGATTTACTGAGCTAGGTCTTAGTGTGCTTGAATGAGGAAACCAGTAGATGTGGGTGGTTTGGATTTTAGCAAAGCCTTTGACTATGTATCATACAGTAACCTTCTGGACAAAATATCCAGCACACAGCTAGACAAGTGCATAATACATTGGGTGAGCAATTGGCTGCTGGGTTGGGCTCAAAAGGTTACAGTAATTGGAGTTACATCAAGTTGGTGGCCAATCATCAGTGGAGTTCCCCAGGGCTCAAGCCAGTGCTGTTTAATGTTTTTATAAATGATCTGGAGACAGGAGTCAAATGTACATTAAGTGAGCTTGCTGATGATACTGATGATCAGCAGTATTGATACTGATACTGATGCTGATTGCTAGTATGAGCTGAGGACTCCCTTGACAGTGAGGAGGCCTTACAGAGAGTTCTGGATAGACCAGAGAACTGGGAAATCACCAACCATAACAACTATCAGATTCTGCACCTGGGATGGGGAAATCCTTGTTACGCGTAGAAATTGGGGGTGAAAGGCTGGAGAACAGCCCTGTGGAAAGAGATCTGGGGGTCTGGGTTGATGGCAAGTTGAATATGAGTCAACAGTGTGTCCTGGCAGCCAAAGGATTAACTAGGTCCTAGAGTGCACCGACAGCAGAGTTAGCCAGCTGAAGGAGGTGATTGTCCCACTCTACACTGCACTGGTGTGGTCCTACCTCCAGTCCTGTGCAGTTTTTGGAGCCTCATTATAAGAAGAGTATGAGACTATTAGAGCGTGACCAGAAGAGGGCAACAAAAATGGTGAAATGCCTTGTGTGCAAGATTTAGATGGAGTGACTGAGGTTACTTTGTTTGTTCATCTTGGAGAAGAGAAGGCTGAGGGGTGACCTCATCACAGTCTCCAACTTCCTCAAGGGGAACAGTGGAGGGGGAGGTGCTGATCTCTTCTGTCTGGTAACCAACAACAGGACATGAAGAAATGGAATGAAGCTGCATCAGGGAAAGTTCAGATTGGACATTAAGAAAAGGTTCTTCACTGGGAACGTTCAGAACTAAAACAGGTTCCCCAGGAAAGTCGTCACTGCACCAAGACTGTCAGAGTTCAAAGAGCATCTGATCATAGTTTTTAGTCATATGGGTTAGTTTTAGGTAGTCCTGAGAGGATCAGGGAGCTGAACTCGATGATCCTATGAGTCCCTTCTGACTTGAGATAGTCTATGATTCTGTGACTGAAAATATGATCATAGTAGTTAGCCCTACTTAGGGAACAGGCTGAAAAGAAAATTTCAATTCCCAAATAACTGATTTTATCCCTATATATACACATGCAAATAAATACTGTTCATATGATCATTCTTGAATTCTAGATTATTCTAGCAATGTTTGCCATTGGGGGGAGTAATAAAGCTTAAGACTGCAGTGAATTTTCCAAATGAAATGACTTATAACTTAGTGGCAAGGAGTTTGCAGAAAGTCATGTCACATATTTCAAAATAGAGGGAAATTGTCAGCATCCGTTGCTTTGTAGATATCCTTTCACCTCCAGATTCAGTGGGCATAATCTTCCCCTTAGGGTACAAGTAAAATAAATGCCTTTTTTATGTTTTCTCTCTCATTACGCAGATTTTGCATTTATTGTAGTATAAGCTCAGAAATGACAAAGATGTACAAGATATCTTCTGCTGAAGGAAATGCAGGAAGATCTCCTGTGTACAGCTCATGTTCATGCACCCTCCTTGTTTACATCCCCCTCCCTGCAGCTGTGTCCAGCAATACTGAAAATACATAATGCTTTTGAGAGCGAACCAATTACCCTCCTTCAGTTGTTCTCTTTTCTTCAATTTTTCCAGCTACTGTTTGACCTAAGTGACATTTGAGAGCTACAAACTAACTGAAAGTGAAATATTACATACAGCCTTCATCAAGAAGTATAGCAATGCTTGCTGTAAGATGAAACTTTATTTTACACAGCACTTACACTAGCTTTTGAATAAGTAAATTTCAGTTGATAACGTGTGTCTTCAATCTTAAGATCCCAAATGATATGGTCTCATCTGGGTTTCTTGTAATTGTCTTTGATATTAATGAACTTTTAATTAGGAATAAAACTAAGACATCAGTATGGATAGATGCATCCATGAAGACTCAAGCATTCACTTTTTTTTTTCTTTTTTTTTTAATTAGGGCATCTAAAAGTGTTCTAGCAACATAAAGATATTCTAGCATTAATTTTTATTCAGGACAAACATAAGTATGTTATTCTCAGAGAGTATTATTACAGATGGTATAAACAGTGCTCTCCTTTAAAGGCTTCTAAGCATATGTGCATTTTTGTGCATGCTAGTATGCATGAACATAGAACTGATTGAAAATAATCCATTGAAACTGTTTCTTCATAGAATATTATGTTTTTAATGAAATACAACTGTTGTAGAAAATGTCTTAAGGGGAAAGAATAATTTATTGGAAAACAGTTCTTCAACAAAAACTTAAAATATTATTCAAGAGAAAAGAACGTCTGAGTTGTATTGTACAACTATAGAGTGAGATAGAAACTATCCTGTAAGCTAAATCTCCATCTCCAAGCTGGTCTGTGGATCTAAACCAGGAACAAAACTACTAAAAATGTGATCTGAGTGTAGTTTAGGTTTACTACTGGACTTGTAGAGGGACACTACAGCAGTGCTATGAAGAACCATTGCAGGTCTCCCAGGGGACAGTAAGTCAATGGATGAATGTCCTGGTTTCAGGCAGTAAAGAGTTAATTTTCTTTCTGGTGATTGCTGTGAAAGGAATGTCAATAATAGCTATTGGTTTTAGTTATGGCTAAGTGACATTTACAGTATTCAAGGACTTTTTTCAGCTTCCCATAGAAGCACAGACAGAACAATGGAATAGCCAATGAAATATTCCATACCATAGAGTCCATGCTCAGCATATAAATGAGGGTTAAGGAATCCAAGATCACTGTTCTGGATGGTACTAATTCACTGAGTGGTGAGAGGGACCCTTATCATTGTTATTACTATTATTTTTCCTTTTCTGTTATTGTTTCTATTAAACTGTCTTAATCTCAGCCCATGAGGTTTCTTTCCTCCCTTTCCCCTCCTTCTTTTTCCCCTCTTCTCCCCACCCTTCTATGGGGAGGAGAAGAGGGGGCTGCATGAGTCAGCAGCTGAAGTTAAACTGTGACAATGAGCTCATAATGGGTGCAAGAAACTGGGTGATGCAGCAGTTATGGTGCTTGTAGCTCTGCACCCACTCATTGCTGTCAGGACCCAAGTATCTCCTGCCAGGCACCAGTCTCTGGAAATCACATATAGATCAGGAACAACTGTAGGACAGAGCACCCTCCACTACAAGTGTGATTAGGCAATTTCTCTAGGAGGCAGCAGGACTACATAGACACAGGCTGCCCTCCCATGGAAAAGAAAGAAAGAAAGAAAACTGTTTCTGACCTATCTTTAAAGCTATATACAATTACCCTTGTAATTAGAGCTAGCATGGTAGGGCAGATGAGTAAACCCAATACAGAATGCTGTGCTTTTTAATCCCTTTTTTTTATGATTAACCTGCAAGATAAATGTGCTTGGGATATTGTGAAAGTATTATTTGTCTTTTGCTAATAATTAAAGGAAATATTTACCAAACATATACTAATTCAAGCATCAGAGACCCTACCTTGTACAAAAGGTGCCTTCATCAGGTCTAACACTAACTGAATGAAATGCAGATTTCCAGGAAATTCCTCTTACTTCCAAAGAAGTGTATAAATACCAAGTCACAAAGGCCATGAGGCAACAGTCTTCATTGCCAGGGTCTGGAAAGCTCTTGGAAAGTTGCTAGTGATATCTTAACAAATGGGGGCACAGATTTAAATCAAATGGGTGACTGTAACTGCTCAAAATAATGTATTTCAAGTGTAAAAGTGCTTGTGAAGCATACAGGAGTTAGCATCTTTCTGACTGTTTAACTTGGGAGCTTCCTACAGCACCGGTCAGACACCAGGAGCTCCGCAATGGGCCAGGCTCAAATCAAGGGTTTGATTATGACTTTGACCCAGCTGAAAAGATCTGACTACAAAATTTCAACTATTTTGTATCCCCAACATTTTTTCTCTTCCTCTTTGTCTCAACATGGTGGCTTAGTTCAGCTCATGCTGATACCAGTAGATACCTGGAGTAACATTCATGAAGTTTGAGAACGAATAAAGCAGAAATTAATGGTTGTGTCTTGTTCACCTGTCAACATGTCAGGTCTTATTTCTGAATGTCCTACCTTGGCCCTTTTGCAGGCTGATTTTGAATCTAAATATATCTTAAAAATGCCTTTAATGAACAGGAAAACCCCAAGGCAGTTGACTATTTTCTTTTTCTCTCAAGTGTACACATTATGATCAACTCTATTTTAATTCAAAGTGCAGTAGCTTTGTACAGCTGTCCCTAGGGTATCTTCCTTATCTGAGCCATTAAGTGGCTACTGTTGGGTCTATCACGCAGTTTCTTCCTGCATAACCTATTAGCGTTGACCAATGAGCTGAAATATATCCCTTCTTTCCTTTGTGCCACCCCGAGAGCTGATCACAATTTTCTGCTAGGATAGCCAGTCTGAATTCAACAGTGTTGTATTTTCAACAAATGTAACAGAGGGCCACCTGTCAAGGACTAAGAAATGTGTTTTTTCTCTTGTGCGTATTTTTAATGTACTGAATGTAATGCTGTAGCTCTTATACTGACTACTCCTACAGTCTGCAAAGAGCAGCATCATATAGCGCAGTGGCTTGCTTCCATCTAATTTCTTCAACTAAGAATTCTTCATCAAAAACTGTTTCTATGCAAATGTTTGCAATTTTTATGAGGTACTGAATTGTATGATAGTAGAGTTACCTTCCCTGAATAGTTGACTTATATCATTAAACCATGCAAAAAAAATCTGAATTTTACTTTACCTCCAAGCCTCGTTTACAGCCCTTCACATAATTGTTCTTATAAGCGTTTTGTAAACCTCTTCCCCTTCCACTTGTCAACAATGTCAGTAGGAATGTCTTTTTTAGTATGATTCTTGCATATATCTCCACTTTCTTTTCCTGTTATTTATGCATGAAATGTCTCCTGTGAGATAATCCTTAAGGTTTATTATCTTTTCCTTCCAATTTCTCCCCGAGATTCATTTTCTCTGTGACAACTGCAAGAAATTGGCAAATCAATCTTTAAAACATCGGGTAAGAAACAAGTGGTGTACTGGTGGCTTCATTTCTTTCCTTAATTTCAGATGATCTGGATTTCTAAGCCTTGCACAGGTAATTTGTATAGTCAAATGAATTTATCATTGTGATTTTCTTACTTCCTCTTGTTTGGCACACTAGCTTCTTTCATTTCAAACAATAATCTAAGCATTAGGTGTGAAAACTAGACCCTCTTGTCTTGTTTTATAACACTTAGTACAGAGATTTTAACCAGTCTTACAATAGTACTAGTGGATAAGTAGTTAAAAATTTCCTCTGGGTTTGGTTTTGTTGGGGG
>JAOXJM010000019.1:68071824-68083890 GCA_026413425.1 Tringa solitaria
GAGGTGTCCCTGCCCATGGCAGGGGGGTTGGAACTCAATGATCTTTAAGGTCCCTCCCAACCCAAACCATTCTATGATTCTATGATTCTATGATTCTATGATTCTATATACATGTACTTGTATGCATGCACTTTACTTTCCTGTATGTATCACAATATAGAAAAGTTGTGGAGGATAATGAGGTAATGCCGCAGATGTTTAGGAAGAGTTACTCTACTGGCAAAGGATAAAGTACGTAGGTCCTGGTAATTTAGGCAGGAGTGAAAGGTGTCATGTTAAAGAGTGACACATATTTTTGCACAGTGCCAATAAAGTTGCCAATTAATTAACGTCCCACAAGTCTGAAGAAATGTGAAAATTATCTTCTAATGGTATCATTGTTGTTTATGGATATATAATAATAAGCAATAATCATCGAAGTAACAGAAAATATACATTAGGTATGAAGATATACCCTTTCAAAATGTTCTCACACTGAAGACCCAAGGGAGGCCCTGATCGTGATGTTACCAGAGATGTCCTGAAAATAGCACTTCACATTCATTATATTCAAACTGGACCACAAGTAATAGCTGGTCAAAATTCACTTTAGATTTCTCCCACAGTTGACCTTGTCCTGCAAAGAGTCAGGAATCCTTAAGCTTTCCTTCGTTTTTGCTTTCCTTTAAGATTTCCTTTGCTAGGCATTTGTTCATTATTTGTACAATGAGGTCAGGTTACAATTTTTGCATAACTAAGAAAAACTTTTTTTTTCACAAAGCAGTTCAAAGCTAAGGGTGTAGTCTCAGTTGCAATTAGCAGGAACCATGGTAGTGTCATCTAGGTCGATGTAAAATAATTCAATTTATGTTTTCTTCTAATCTGTACTTAGTGACTCAGGTAATCTTTGTTTTTCTGACTTGTGATTTAATAGTTTTTTCTTTATTGATGTGTAATTTATTCCAGCTTAAATCTCAGTTCTGAATCTTACTTGCCCACGAGCACATACACATACATGCACGTGTGCTTATAGATAAATGCATACGCTTCTTGATCTGTGTGCACATGCTCCTGCAGAAGGCAACTGTTACTGTTTGAAGTGCTTTATTAACAGTACTTTTCTTTATTCCAGGCACAGTCAAAAAATTCTTTTATCATCTTTTATACTGTCCATCTTCTTCTTTATACTGCTCAGAAGTTTTAGTTACCAGGTTGCTTGGAGAGCTGCAAAAAGCATTTCATATTTTTGCTATCTAAAATGAACACTCCAGGGGTGCTTCTCTTCCACTGAACCTGTTTACTTTGTGCTTCACACATTAGGTGAAGAAGGTAGGAAATTAATTCCCTACATGCTAGAAGTATCAGTATGAAAGCACTAACCTCACAGACTGAGCTCTGAAAGTAATGATCAGAGCACCCCAAAGCCCCTTTGATCTGAATTCATTGCAAACACCCAACTCACAGACCACTATACATTTACAGTTTTAACTTAGTGCCTAATGAAGTGAAGTTTGTCTCTGAAAACCTTTGTCACAGCTGGACATAACTAGCAATACTTATACGCAAGACTACAACATAAGGGGGAAACTAAATGAATCTCAACATGTTGTTCTTGTAGGATAAAGTTGAAATGTGTTTTCATAGGTAGTACAATAAAGAATAGTCTTCATCCACGTCCCCAGACTACATCACAAAACCAGCATGTGGTTTGCCTGATATTATTAGTCTCCACGTAGAAGTGTCAGAGTGGAAAGATGAAGCCACATCAGTCAAGAGGTTCTACCAGAGAGTTTTGAGAGGAGTAATATGAGTACCCTTCATTTATGTTCAAAAAGTACAATTTACATGCACCTCCATGAGAATTTTTCATTCACCCAATAAAGTTTATTAATGGTCAAAGCATAATGGCAGTTTATTCCTTAGTCCAGTTACAATAAAGCTATAGCTTACAATCCAAACCAACCACACAGTTTCTGTTGAGGATTGCTAATGATACAATAAGATCAGCAGATCCAAGTATCCACTCTTTTTCTTGCATGTTGAATCCCCGCCCTTCTGATCATCCACGGTCTGAGACGGTAACCCTCCTCTCTCAGGCAGGATGATTTGGTGAGTTATCAATTCCCAAGCTGTTTGCCAGGGGAGTACAGTATTGTTGCAGGAGTTACTGCTGGGAGTTTCTTCATCAGTCTGGGGTTTATTCAGTACTATTTTTATGTGCTTCAGACAGTTTATTTGCTAAAATAACTGTCTGACAGGATCTTAAATTTAGTTATACTGTATTTTGTTAAATCTATGAATCCTTTCTGTGTATGGGAGGATTTCTTTTGTGATATAATCCACATGACTGCACATAGATGAACAAAACTTGACTCAAATTTAAATTGAAAACTTCTTAAGCACTAGCCACCTGATTCTCAAAGCCCAAAGACACAGGTCAGGCAGTGAGTGCCTGCCCATTGGGTAATTTTGCCATTATGGGTAGTACCAGCTGGACAATTGTCATCTGTCCAGACCTGAGAGGAAATTACAGACAGGACCTATGTAAATAATTTTACAAGTACAACTAAAATGAAGACCAAATTAAAGAATCCAGTTAAGGCCCCACAAGACTTGGGGCAGCTTGTTATGTTCATTAATGTTATGAAGCCTGAATCCCAGTACTACCACTTGACATCATCAAGTTGGCTGTACCACAGGGATTAACGCCCTTCCATAGCTCTTGCTTGCAGTGTACCTTACTCTGCAAGTGTCTCATACATGCCTTCCTTTGATGAGAACATACATTATTATATTTTCTTCTTCTTCTTTTGAAATGGATTATTGAGTGTCTTCATTTAGTAGCTACCCTTGAAAAAGTCTCTTGCCTTTGGTGACTATATCTATGAACTACAGCCTTTGGAGAAAGGTAGTTAATTTAATGGAGGTTATCTTGTCTTCTACTATCCTCAGTTTTAACCTGAAGGCAGGAATGAATAAATCTCTTATTAACTATGATTTCCATAGAATTTGTTGTGTTTCTTTGGACATTGTGCTGCTTAAATACAGCTTGTTCATCTTATCTTGTTTTTGTCTCCCTCAGAGCTAGTTTGCATGTCTTGGAAGTACAAAGATGTGTTCTGTAAGCCTTCTCAGGTCTTTGGTTCCAAAATCACATAAAATCTCTCTGTGCAGTAAAAGCAAAGAATCAATTTATCCTTAATATAAATTCTAATCAGAGATGCACTAGTTCTTCCTTTCTCATCTGAGCCATTGTGTATGTGTATGGGTGAACAAGCTCCATCTATTTATAGCTGTAATGTATGCAATAAATGTTAAAATGAACCTTTTCACTGTCAAGGAGCCCTTTTCTTGAAGGTTTGCTTTAAAACACTGGTGTGAATAGGAAAGAAAAAGGTCTAGTTTCATATGACCTCACAGAGGCCCAATGCTGTAAGCTTATCACAGATATGATTAGCCCTATTTGCAGAGTGTATGGTGTTTATCTCTGCATTAGTTATAGCAGTGTCTTGAGGAGACCTGCTGAGACTGAGAAAAGAATAAAACCTAACCTCCTTTACTGTTTGCAATAGGAAGAGTTGTTTTGTTTCCTCTGAAGTCTGGGAGGGAAATGCTGGATAAAGAGATCCTTCAACAAGCCCAATGATAATGAAAGAAAATCCATTTTTTGGTTGCTCTTTCCAGTCAAAAAAGATTTTATTTCGTTTTTTCAAATGAAAACAAGTGTGCCTGCTTTGATATGGTAGTGTAAAATTCGCAGAGATCTCTTTTTGCTGCATATTAACTTCTCCCCTTTCCCATCCTCATCCTCACAGGCCCGTGACGGAGCGTTAGACCAGATCAGTGGAGTCATGCGTCACACAGCTGTGTCATGTTGGCAGCCGTTCCTGGGTCTGGCTGTGCTGCTAGTCTTCATGGGCCCCACCATAGGCTGCCCAGCCCGCTGTGAATGCTCAGCTCAGAACAAGTCCGTCAGCTGTCACCGAAGGCGTCTGATGTCCATCCCGGAGGGCATTCCCATTGAGACCAAAATATTGGACCTCAGCAAGAACCGGCTGAAGAGTGTCAACCCTGAGGAATTCACATCGTACCCTTTGCTGGAGGAGATCGACCTCAGTGACAATATAGTTGCCAATGTGGAGCCTGGAGCCTTTAACAATCTCTTCAACTTGCGCTCCCTGAGGCTGAAAGGAAACCGTCTGAAGCTGGTTCCCCTTGGAGTGTTCACTGGGTTGTCAAACTTAACAAAGCTCGATATAAGTGAAAACAAGATTGTCATTTTGCTGGACTACATGTTCCAAGATCTGCATAACCTGAAGTCCCTGGAGGTTGGGGACAATGATTTGGTCTATATATCACACAGGGCCTTTAGCGGACTGCTTAGCCTGGAGCAGCTCACCCTGGAGAGATGCAACCTCACAGCTGTACCAACAGAAGCTCTTTCTCACCTCCACAACCTCATCAGTCTCCATCTGAAACAGCTCAACATTAACGCTTTGCCTGCGTATGCCTTTAAAAGACTATTTCGCCTGAAAGACCTAGAGATAGATGCCTGGCCCCTCCTCGACATGCTGCCTGCCAATAGTCTGTATGGTCTCAACCTTACTTCTCTCTCTATCACCAACACCAACCTGTCTGCAGTACCTTACTCTGCTTTTAAACACCTGGTTTACCTGACACATCTAAACCTCTCTTACAACCCTATCAGCACCATTGAAGCAGGCATGCTTTCAGATTTAGTGCGCCTCCAGGAACTCCACATGGTGGGGGCCCAGCTACGCACCATTGAACCACACGCTTTCCAAGGGCTCCGATTCTTACGTGTGCTTAATGTATCCCAAAACCTGCTAGAAACCCTAGAAGAGAATGTATTCCATTCCCCCAAAAGCCTTGAGCTCCTCTGCATTAACAACAACCCTCTGGCCTGTGACTGCCGTCTCCTTTGGATTTTACAGAGGCAACCCACTTTGCAGTTTGGAGGCCAGCCACCGATGTGTGCTGGCCCAGACAGTGTCAAAGAGAGGTCATTCAAAGACTTTCACAGTACAGCTCTTTCCTTTTACTTCACCTGTAAGAAGCCCAAGATACAAGACAAGAAGTTGCAATACCTGGTAGTGGAGGAAGGGCAGACGGTGCAGTTGATGTGCAATGCTGATGGTGATCCGCAACCTACCATATCCTGGGTTACCCCACGTCGGAGGCTGATCACAACTAAATCAAATGGAAGGGCCACTGTTTTAGGAGATGGCACCCTGGAGATCCGATTTGCTCAAGACCAGGACACTGGGATTTATGTTTGTATTGCAAGTAACGCAGCTGGGAACGACACTTATTCAGCCTCCCTTACAGTAAAGGGGTTTACTTCAGACCGTTTCCTTTACGCCAACAGGACCCCTATGTATATGACAGACTCCAACGACACAAGTTCCAATGGAACTAATGCGAACACCTTCTCTCTGGACCTTAAGACAATATTGGTGTCCACAGCTATGGGCTGTTTCACATTCCTTGGCGTGGTTTTATTTTGTTTCCTCCTTCTTTTTGTGTGGAGCCGAGGGAAAGGCAAACACAAAACCAGCATTGACCTTGAATATGTCCCTCGCAAAAACAATGGTGCTGTGGTTGAAGGGGAGGTTGCTGGACCACGAAGGTTCAATATGAAAATGATTTGATGGTATTCTGCTAGCAGTGCTTTTTCTGTGGCATTAAAACCAATTAAACCAGCCTGGCATGTGGAATTGCTAGGCAGAAGCAGCTTAATGCAGCTGTCACTGTATCAAAAGGTTACATGAAAATGGAAAGACTATTTGTGGTTATACAGCAGAGCCTCCAGACCTTGAGGCAGATATGTCAGGGCCTTTCATAGAACTGGTAAATTGTACTAACTGTTTGCAAATATTGGCATTCTGGGGATATCAGCAATGAACCGCTGGCTCATGCTCATGGACAATTGTTCAACATTTTCTACCACTACAAAAAGAAAAAAAAAAAAAGCCTACAGTGTAGGATTTACATACTTAAAGAAAAAGACACATTTGTCTAAAACATATTCTACAGTGAAATTTGTATCTATAGATCTCATTTGGTAAAACCTTGCATCATCCCTTCTAGTTGGTTCAACACCACAAAAAAAATGGTAGTTTTTTTTAATCTACATCTATACTGTGTACATTTTAAAGCAATACAAATGAGAGGTTGTGCTTTTAGATATCCACCAATACTGACCCAAGTGTGATGTCACCCTCCTTTTAACTACCATCTAACCCAAATTAGACTCTTGTAGTTACCAATTAGAAATTACATCAGATATTTTTCTCCTCATGTAGAAGGCCAGAGATGAATGGTTGAGAGAAAAAAACTCAGCTCTGTTGATCTTCTCTTCATATAAATATAAGGCATGTGCCTAGTTTTGATACAGAATGGAATATTTTTTATATCTGTGATATCACACTGGACCAGTTTACTGTAACATAGTCCTGGATCTCACCCAGGGAAGGCAACCCACTAGACGTTGCTGGCATAGAAGAGTTGATTTCTACCTTGAAGAGAGCACGCTGGTTTTGCTAGTCCTGATTTTCATTTCAAAGCTCCTGTTAAAATGTTAATGTGTGCTGGGCAAAAAGAAATAACATAATGCATTCTGCATACTCCTTGGCAAATACGGTCATCTTACTACTTACACAAGTGAATTGAAACATTAAAAAGCTCTGTTACTAGGAATGAACTCTTCTCCAATGCCAAGTAAACCACGGTTGCCCATGCATAGTATGGGGATTATAATACTAAAATAATGTTTAAGATGTGGTAGCCTCAAAAAGGCTAACATACTGCCAGATATAACGAACCTCTAGCCACTGTCATTCTCATCTTGTATATTTGTAGATAACACATAAACGCAAAGCTAATTTCCAAGAACAGATTACTTAGCTATTCTTCATGCCATTTTAATAACTGTGGTTATGTTTCTTTCAGGGGCAGTATCTTAGAGCAAGAGGGGCATGGTTTTCCAGGTTTTAGGAAGTTTTTTAATGGAGAGAAGACAGAAGTGGAACGTTAGTTCAGTACAAATAACTTTTTTTGTTTTATACCTTTAAAAAAATCCTCAAAAGGCTCAGAACTGACACTACTTTTTATTCTTTATCGTTGATACCACTTTTCTTATTTTGAAATTTTCAGCAATGGGAAGATACAGAGTTGTTCAGCCACATCTCAATTTTCCAGCAATTATGAGCCATAGGTTTGTTGCTAAGTAATTGATAAAAAATGCAATTTATAAATGATTGACATAATTGGATAATAATGACTATGTACGTGTTCAACCAAAATGAATATGAAAATATTATAAGACAAAACATTCTGTGTCTAATCTTAAAATTATATTTCACTACTTTGAAACCAAAGTCAGGCTGACATATAATGGGATGCAGGTGCTTCTAAAATTAGTATCCACATTCTTTGGCAGAGATTTTCTAAGCAGCATAAAAATCTCCCACTCCTATCAAGGGAATTGTGCCAAAAAGTTGTAAAATCCAGATGTGCTCCCCAGGTGTACCCCTAACATAGCTGTAGGACCCAAGGCTAGGCAATTTTGAGAATCTTTTTTCTTAGTGGTTGATCTTTGGTTGCACTGCTGCTCCATTTTAGGTTGTCAAACTAAAGAGGAGGCAAGGATTGTTAGAATTTTCTTCACTTGAGTTGATTTTAAGTTTAGAGTTGGGTTTTTTCGCTTCCTCTTTTTTTTATGCTCTGAACAAGATAGTTGGAGATTTATGAAGATGCTTGAGACTAATCCTCTCTGTTCTCTGACGGTTTGTAGAATGTTAATGAAATGGAATTACCCCTGACTAAATTATATCACCAGGGAAATTATTTTTGCTGATATAATAACCACCGCACTGAAGTCCAAAATTCTACTGTACCTTAATGTGGGCAGTTAAAGAAGCAAATGGGGATAAAACAAAGTGTTTCTGAACTGTCCACGGAAGACATTTGCATGTGCCTTTCCCTTGTAATTGTCATTTTTTCAACTAGTAACCTATTACCCCTGCAGTCATTTCGTGTTAAATGTTAAAACCAATGTTAGAAGCAAAAATTCTCCTAAATTCTAGACAGTTGCAGATGATTGCTTCATATTAAATGACACAATAAAAAAAAAATCTAAAAAAAAACCCTAGGAAAAATGTGCTTTTAGGATTAATTATGAAATGCTGAATACCCCTATTCCCTTAGAATGACTCTAAAAAGTGATTGCATTGTTAGTGCACTGCAAGGATTTCTGAGCAGTAATGTGCTTAGTTACCTATGTGAAATGTGTGCTGGTGATGAAAATCACCGCTTGCTCTTGCTGAGCACCGCCTTGCAGAGCTGTAAGCGTTGTGTGTATGGCCTTGAGTTCAGTCAGTATTCAGTTTTTAAGAATCAATGTTCGCTCCCTGCCTCTAGCAATGTTCTACTTTTTGCAGCCTACTTATTTCACTGTAGACTTGGCAAGGCATATGGCATCTCTTAACAGAAGTGAGGACAGCAAGACTCAGAGACAAGCTTTTATCTTGCCCCACATAATCTTCTTTACATGTATTTGTGGGACACATGCTCACATGGTCATTTTAGGTGGATAAGGAATACAGTGTCAAAGTCAGACCTAGATAAGCACCTTTTTTTGGCAATTCTTTTAAGAACAGAGTGGCTTAAGGCCTAACCTGTATCTTGACGGATTCACTTCTCCTTCTCTGCTAGAGATCAAGGAGACACCATACTTTATTTTACTGCAGGGGAGAAAAAGGACTGGGCTGTGAGGAGGCATCTGGCCCACATGGCTCCCCTATCATATATTCAGAAACAGGTGGACCATGCATTCCTGCCACTGAAAGAGGGAATTAAGGTTTTTCCCTTACCTCTGACTTGTATACTGGCTGCCCTCCAACATTGGCACAAGGCCCAGCTTGAACCTACCTGGCAGTCACTGCAACAAAACTCTGAGGAGCAGCAATAGTTCTGCAGGAAAGTAGAAAACTGAAGTGTAGAAAAAGTGAAAACCAGCAGAGAGACTTGAGGAAGCAGGTACCACAGTGTCCTTATTAATAATTCCCATAAAAGCAGTACTGAGGTTCCTACAAATACATTTTTAAGTCCACTTCCACAAACCAGTACTCTTCTTCCATAATGGATGGATATAGAAGTGCTCAGACTTCCCACTACTGAGTTAAAGAGAACACTGCAGCAACGTATTGAGCATTTACAATGATATAAGGTCAGATAAAGACTAAGCAGTGCCCCATCTCAACCTTAGTTTTAGGTTTTGAGCTGGTCATCTTTTTCCACTTCCCCTCCCCTGACCCTTCTTCCTTTCTTATTAACTGGGCACCATTCTTTTCAGAAAGGCACTGTCCACAATGTCAGCTCAGTTAAATTCAGACTGGGATGCTGCTTTTACCCTCTGTTCCCCCCTTCCCTCAACATTCACACACGGTCTCAGTGCCAACATGGTCAAATGCTCCAGATACAATTGAAATCAGCCAGGAGACTCTGAGCTCCTGTTGATACAAAATGATGTCACTAGGTACTGTACTTTTTGTTAACTAAGCTTTTTTTAATTAGGTTAATCTCATTGTCACACTACCATTCAAGGTTTCCTTTATTTATGTGAATGGTAGCTATCTTTTTTTCCTTATTTCTTACATCATGGCATTGCATCACCTATGATGTAACAATTATCTTACCATAAAGAAAATCAATCAAGCAAGCTATCTTATGCATTCAACATCATAAATTTTAGATGAAACGTATGAGACACAGTAAGAAATCAGTCTCAATATTTAATGAAAAGTCTTATCTAAACCTTGTGATAGAAGAAAAAGCTGTTTCAGGGGAACTTTGGAATGTAGGCCATGTTGCAACTCAATCACATCAAAGATATGTAGAAATAGACTTTTTCTACACCATGTCTAGATATCTAGTTTAGATATTGGACTTTTCCTGAAAAACTTTCAGGATGTGTGAGTGTCAGAATTACACATTTAACTCATAAAAAGACAAAACATTTGCTGAAAACCCAGTAGAGCAAGCAGCTTCTGGTTGCCCAACGACAACAGCAACTTCTAGCAAAGATAGGCAAGAAACTGCAGTCATACGGTTATTTTGCCTCACCTGCTACTGCATCCTGTGAAAAAGGGTCCATTAGCCAGTAATAAAACAGGCAATCCATACTCATTTTTCTTCAGAGGGCAACATTTGTCTAAATGAACCACAGTCTGATCCACTCCATCCCCAGGAGTGAAACATCCAAAAAGAGGCGAGGAACGGAAAGCCTATTCTGTCCAGTGTTCTAATTATCTTTTACCCCTGAATGATCCTAGTCTACCCAGGGCTAGCATAATGACTGTTCTGTCCATCCTCTCAGCTCATAATGTGGCTTGACATGGAGTAGCAGGGAAAGGAGCACATAGTCAAGCTGTCCCTCCTCCCTGAACTGTAACTCTGGTCTTTTCAAATAAAAGAACCATCTTAGAAACTGCAGTCTGCTGCAGCAACAGCCATAAGACAACATGTAGGAAAACACTAGATACATGCTTTCTGACCTCAATTCAGTATCCTAGGTGATTGCTCTTTGTACTAAAAAGAATTAGGAAATAAGAGCTAGAAAACACTAGTCCAGGAATTTAAAAGTTAATTGTGCCTGCAGAGGTTAAAAGAACATCTTTGGAAAAAAAAAAGGGCCTGATTGCTGGAGAATCACTGAAACAATGAGTGAGATTTTTCAAGTTAGCTAAGCAATTTGGATGCCCCATTCCTATAACCTGTGACAAGAATTACAAACTTGGTTTTCCTTGGCATCTTAGAAGAATTACAGCCAGTTGGTTCAGTGATACATGCTCCTTTTGTCCATCTCCTAGCTCTGCCTTCTTCCCTTCTAAGTTTCAAATTACTGGGATGCCAAATAAAGATCTCTGCATTTGGTTTAATTTCACTACATATTCACATAGCTTTTGGAATCTGGATCTCAGAGGAGGATCATAAACCCTCTTCAAGCCAAAAAGAAAAATGAAAAAGGAAGGAGCTTGAGAAAACCTCCTTCTGCAATTGAAATAAAACAACTTCTGTGAGGTTCTTTCTACTGAGACAGCTAGATGCCAAAAGCAATATGCAGGTTGAAAGAGTCTGAGTCTTTTTTTTTTTTTTTAATAGAAGCAGGTGGCTGGATATAAAGCCAGCTGGAAAGACAAACCTGTATTTATAGCCTCAGCAGAATAAGGGAAGAACTGGCATAGTCAAGAGAATGTTTCATGTTATTTCAACTTAAATTTAAGGATACTTTATCCTTCATATTCAAATAGCTCATAGAAGAGTACTAAAGTGCAGAATTTCACCTCATAATTTGATTATTTGTGTTTATTCAAACTGGTACCAAAATTGTCATGAAACAGAAGTATTGAAGCAAGAAAGTGAAAACTCTAGTCAGGCAATATAAATCAGGATAAATCTTATTGATACTGTTCTGTTACTCCTTGGTTACACTAGAAATTCAATACAGGAATTTAGGTTTTTTTGCTTTCTACTAAGTGGGCTATAATAGAAAACAAGCAGAGCTTATTCTTTAATTATTTCTCACCTTGTGGCATACCTTCTATTCTGGATTGCTTTAATATTTACCACCGCTAACTGAGTGGAAGAATATGAAAATGTCGATTCTGGGAAGAAAAGAACAAAAGGCAAAAGAAAAAGAAAATTTGTAACCTTAAAGAAGTCTGCCTATTTCTGTGTGTGGTATTTGGAAGTCAACAACATTATCTTCTCACACATAAGCCACAAACAATGGCTTGAAATTTCAAGGCAGCTGTGAAGATGGTTTTCAATTTCTACACGTTACTAATATTAATCTTTCCAAAAACAAAACATTACTGCTTCTTAAAGAATTCATTTATGTCATTTTGATATCTAAAAGAAAATGACACTTTGGCTGCATTACACTGGCACTGTACAAGTAGGAAGTAAATGACAACCCCAATCTGGTGAGCTTACAGCCATATAGTAGGAAGTTGGCTTCTGGGCAATTACATATGATAGCGAGTCTCTTATTGTTTGGGGAGG
>JAOXJM010000019.1:68083990-68098107 GCA_026413425.1 Tringa solitaria
TGTTTGGGGAGGGAATGCCATAGTGCATATATATTAAATTGTCATCACACTTACTGAAATCTATTTGCAAGCACATGTAGTTCATATGTATATGTTTGTGTGTGCAAAAAAAGAGTTATATTTGTTTTGTTCTTTTCTTACTTCAAGTATTAAATGTATATTGTTTTTAAAAGGTGACAAGGTTAACCAGAAAAAATGTGTTGTAATTTATTTTACTATATATGATCATAAGTATGGATGAGAAATGAAACGGCCTTGCTGTTATGATCCATGAAGCACATGAAAAGTCGGGTTTCTCCATAAGTTTGCTTCCTGTTTGAGCAAAATATGCTAATATAATGTAAAAAAAGGAAAAAAAAATCTTTGTTTGTCAAGACAGTTGTTCTGAATGTCATTTTAAAAGTTACTTTAGGGCTTATGTCATGATGTGTATCATACTTATCCAAAATGAAACGCAAATAAATAATTCCATGGAGTGGCAAAATTTACTGGGAAAAGTGAAGAAAATTTACGTTGCTTTCCCTATTATAGCTAATCACTTTTTTTTCAAGGGGTAGTCGAGTAAACTAAGATGAGAAAAATACAGACCCAAGGTTCTTAGCACCAAGTGTTCACAACAGGTAATTTTCTTATATCCACCACTCTTGAACCAAGAATATTACAGTCAGAAAGAGAAGATTCTAGCAGGTATTTTTCATTTACTCACTTTCACTCCTGCTTTACTGCATGGAGACCTCAGACACAGAGAAAAACCTAAGTCACATTCAGATGTGGTTTGGGATTTATTCCCCATGCAAAGTATCAATCAGCCTCTTCCCTCACTTTCACTTGCACAGTGCATACAGGTAATTGATGAGGATACCAATAAGGCTAATGCTGGAAGGAAAAAACCTTCCAGTTACAAGCACCACGGAGAGCACAGCAGAAAGATAGATTTCACCATCTGTGTGTCACTTGGAAGGCAACCAATACCAAGAATCTGCATCTGAAATATGGTTTCTAAAGGAAATCACCAGTATTCAAACTCCACAGTAACTGCACCAGAAAAACAAAGTGGTGGAAAGTAGATTCTGTTGTGCTTGAAAACTGTTTCAAAAACCCTGAGTCTTGCCACAACCCACCAGATCTATGGCAGAGATCACCTTTGAAGAAGAACACAGGGCATAACCTAAACTATTGCTACTCCCATTCTCCTGCAGCTAGGTACTTTCACCAACAGAGAATTTTGCTCATGCTTTCTGTGATCATCTGAAATAACATTTATCAGCCATGAACCCATTATCCTCTACACCAGGGCCCTATTCACTAGAAGGGGAAAACAAAGTTGCTATTGCTACCTCAGGAAAGGAAGAAGCAGGTTGAAATCCTGATGGATTCCTGGGAGCAGAGACAGACAGGGACTGAATCTGAGATCTCCTGTGCCTCCTGAAATGTCTTATCCTTCCGCATTTGCATTTGACACCTCCAAAAGGTTTTGGCTGACTTGCAGCACTGTACTTTCCTCTGCAGCAGAATGTCAAATGCAATGAATCTGTGGGTTAAACTTAACTAAAGATTATGTTAAGAATATGCTTTTTTTTCCTGTTCTTTTATTTTCCTTTAATTTGGTAATCTGATTGACAGTCTGTAGTGTACTGCAGTACAGTCTTCAGTATGACAAGAAAAAGAGCCATTGCTCCTACGCTCTGCTGAGAACATCGAGTTTGTAAAGACCATTGAATTTGTTTCCTCCAAAGTTTCCTCTACCCTAAGCTTTACATTTCTTTTATGCAATTCAAGTTTCCTTTTTGGACTACCTGACACTATCTCAAGAGGTGGAACCTGTTCCTATATCCCAGCATCTATGGTATAACTTCCATTTCTTATAGTAGAAGAAACTACTAGTTTTCTCCATGAATACCAGGCGGAGAAAAACACCATCACATCAGCAATCACTGAAAAATTCATTAAAATAATCCACATTAAGGCCAGGATCTAAAAAGAAAAAACTTTTGCTCTCCAGAGCTAGTCTTCTCATAAAAAAAAATTAATACCTATATATAACTCTAAGCAGACAAACAGCTTATAAAAAGCATTAAAAATTTTCTAGAGCACAGTCACTTTCATGAGATTTTGAGAATATTTTTACTTTTACATGTCCACTATAAGATATTTGTCTCACAGTTAGTAACCGTATAGTGGATACCACAGTGACCTTTATATAAACAAATCTTGACATCCAAAGTTTATTTTAAGAAATGCCTGGCTTTAACATTTTTGTATTTGAAAAAGGTAGTGGAAAATGGGAAATCATTCTGTTTACCAAATAATAATTTAAATTCAGAGAGAATTAGTTATTCTCATATTGGGGAATGCTCACAGTGAATTTTCTGCATCATAAAACCTTCCCACACACAACTCTAGATGACATGCTATGAAAAAAGGGCTTTATTCGTCTTTGAATTTCATCTTCATTTATTCAACAGGGGGAGAGGCTGGTAATTCTTGCTGGGAAATCACGGATAAATATGAAACTACTGGATTAAGAAACATAGAGTTATTGCAAAGGACCTGACCTTGCTGCCTATAGACTCAGCAGCAGGCTGGGGGATTTTGCCTAAATTCCTTCTTTCCTAGATACTGGGGATTCTCCATGGAAAGTCTTGTTTTGTCTGTTCTTGGAAGAAAGTTTCAAGCTTAGTAATTGAGGGGAAACATAACACAGTGAGAAGTTAGTAAAATTGGTTGGATAGTAGAGAAGAAAAGAAATTAAAACTTGCATAAAGAATTATGACACTGGTACCTAGCACCTTGTCTAAGTAAATTTGAAATTATTTGGATTTGCAGGAACTGGTTTATTAATTAATGGCTAGGGGATACATTCAGCTAGTTGAAGCTATAATCACCAGCTGGAAATTCTTATTTACCTCATCAGTCCCTATATGGAAGTTGTATTTTTCTGAGCTATTTTCCAGTAACTTTGCTATTTGTATAACTCAAAAGCACAAGTGATGGAGAGCACACTTATTTTAATACAGGAAAATAATGATAATAAATCTAATCTATTACTTTTGCTACGAGAGATCTTTACTATATGTAAAAAGATTAATAGATTACATCCATTATGTAAAGTACTACTATTACTGAAACCAAACAACATCTCATCTTAAAAAACTACCAGCCTTTGGACATCTGTGCAGTGCATCAGTTTTAATGGACTGCAGATAATACTTTGCTTTTACATAGAGAACAGGCATGCCATGAAAAGGGGTTAGAGACAATACAGCCCTCTGATTTATACAAAAGCTTGCATTTTAATGGGCCTTATGGAATCTTGTATTGGCTTTCGTGAGTTTGGCAGGCTGCCACATTTCACTAAAGAATATCAGATCAGTTTTGCCTGACTTGAGGAAAGGATAGCTGTCAGCCGGTAATGCGAGCAGAAGGCTGGAACTCAGGATTTCCAAGCTGTAATCAAAACCCCTGGGCCTGGACAATACAATAACAAAATTCACCTTTCGAAAGGAAGATTCTGCCATTTTCCTAAGGATTGCAAAGCCAAGGAGTTATGGTTGGGCCATCCCTGCATGAGGAACGATAATTTTGGGGGCGGTAATAGGCATTGTTACCAGACAAAGAAAACCATTTTTTTCAGAAATGCAACCCCTGCTGCCCAAAGTGCTCCAAGAAGATGATGACAATGTGGTGACAGCAGTGGTCTGCCCCGTAGACAGCATTCTCAACAGCAGTAGAACAGATGCTTTTGCAGACCAGTGGCAGTATATGAAAGAAAATTGTCATGAAAGATGCACACCACCTAGACTCCGTCTTTTTTGCAATTCAGTGGTATATTGCATGAAAAGACCTCTTAATGTCTCATTTAATTAGTGGGTTTGAAATGCTTGAAAAAGATGATTCATCTCCTAAGGAACCTATGAAGACTTGTCGCTTTGCCTTTGATTATAGATGAGAGATGCCAAAATGAATGCAAACCACACATCAATGGTAGGTTGTCAACTGTCACACCCAGCACTCACACTACTACTAGTACTATGAAAACTATGAAAAAAAGTCCTTCTACAAGACTACCAAAAATAGGTCGCATAGTTCTCTACTCTCTAATCAAAGTTTATTGAAAGAAAACCTAGCATTCCCACAGGTTCTCCAACTCTTTAATAGATAAAGTAACAAGTATCCACTTTTCAAATTTCTGCTGCCAATGTTTATCATAGGGAATTTGTCCCAGCACTCTGTTTACTCCATTTGCCACAACACTGAATCATGGCCAACCTCATAGTTATCTTTTAATCAAGATTGTTTTCCTTATACATGAGCCAAACACTTCGAAGTGCCCCATTCAAGTTTCAGCTTTAGCACTGAAGCCAGAAGAATTTGCTGTGAATGTCAGTGAAGCACATTTGGTGGTTAATGGCCAGTTACTGCTTCACATCCAGCAGTCACTGGGAATTATTTCTGAGGTACAGGCCTATCTGGCATGATTAAAAATAACAACTGGTCCTTGGGAATGAGATTAACCAGCATATGTCCATTTTTCCATGGAAGACCATCATCAGCTCAAGACACTGGAAGGTGTGTGTTCAAGTCAATAAGAACTGAAAGTAGTTCTTGCTGGATGTGCATGCCATCTTAGAGAACTGCACACCAAAAGGCATGGGAGAGATTAATTTGTCCTTTAAGGCTTAATATGCTGAAGCAAAAACCCAAACCACTGCAAACAGAAAGAGGATACACATTTTGAAAAAAAAAAAAAAAAAAACAAGCATTTTGCTCTACGGGCCTATATGGTATAAGAATGAAAAATCAGAAAGATGGATAAGTTATGTACTTGTTGATGGGAAACTTATTTTCTCAGTGTGATAAAAAGTTCCCTCCAGATCCTGTTTTAACACAAGGATTCTCCTCTCTCCTTGTTCAAAAAGGAAAGCTAGGAACCATGTCATTTCATTACAAATACTTTCTTAAAATGCAGTCTGTTCTGATCAAAAGATCAACCCTTCCTGGATTTTCAACAGCTATTGTAATTGTTTTTCATAGAAATTGGTTTTAATTGTAACACTGTTCTGCTACAGCCCTATTGTCTGTGTCCTTCCGAATTGTCAGTTACTTAAAAGAAGAAATAAAAGCTCTAAAGCACATTGTTGTAATTGATTTCTATGTTTCAATTGTCTTATCAGAAACAAAGTTATGAATTTCATCTGTTGAGGCACAAAAACAAAATCCTTTCCTTTTAAAAAAAAAAAAAAAAGAAAAAATCCATTACCATTTCACTTGTGGTTTTTAAGTGCAAAAGTTTGAGGCTGTAATTCTGGTCCTCTGCTACAGTTTTGGAAATATGAATCACAGAATCATAGAATTTTCTAGGTTGGAAGGGGCCTTTAAGATCATCTAGTCCAACCATCAACTTAAATCTGATTAAAAAAAAAAAAAAAAAAAAAAGAAAACCATACCCCCAAAAAACCCCACATTACTAAACGGTTTCTAAGCACTATGTCAACCCATCTTTTGAAAACCTCCAGGGATGGTGCCTCAATCAGTTCTCTGGGCAGCCCATTTCTATGCTTAATAACGCTTTCAGTGTAAAAATTTTTCCAAGTATCCAACCTGAACTTCCCCTGGCACAACCTGAGGCCATTTCCTCTTGTCTTATCTCCCGGACTTGGGAGAAGAGAGCAATCCTCGCCTCTCTACACCCTCCTTTCAGGTAGTTGTAGAGAGCTACAAGGTCTTCCCTCAGTGTCCTTTTCTCTAGGCTGAACAGCTCCAGCTCCCTCAGCCTTTCCTCTCAAGACTTACTCTCCAGACCCCTCACCAGCTTCATTGCCCTTCTCTGGACCTGTTCCAGCATCTCAAGGGGTTTTTTGGTGGTAAGGGGCCCAAAACTGGACACAGTATTTGAGGTGGGGCCTCACCAGTGCCAAGTACAGGGGGACAATCACCTCTGGAGTCCTACTCACCATGTTGTTCCTGAAACAGGCCAGGAAGCTGTTGGCCTTCTTGGCCACCTGGGTGCACTGCTGGATCACATTCAGCTTGCTGTCGACCAACACCCCCAGGTCCTTTTCTTCCAGGCAGCTCTCCAGCCACTCTTCCTGAAACCTGTAGCGGTGCACAGTGGTGTTGTGACCCAAGTGCAGGACCTGGCACTTGGCCCTGTTCAACCTCATCCCATTGGCCTCAGCCCATTGATCCAGCCTGTCCAGATCTCTCTGTAAAGACTTTTTATCCTCCAACAGGTTGACACTCCCGCCTAACTTGGTGTCATCTGAAAATTTACTGAGGGTGCACTCGATCCCCTCGTTCATTGATAAAGATATTAAAGAGAATCGTCCCCAATACCAAGACCCTGGTGGACAGCATTCATGACCAGCTGCCAACTGGATTTAACTCCATTCGCCACCACCCTCTGGGCCTGGTCCTCCAGCCAGTTTTTAACCCAGCAGAGGGTACTTCCATCAAAGCCATAGGCAGCCAGTTTCTCCAGGAGGATACTGTGGGACACTGTATCAAAGGCCTTATGAAAGTCCAGGTAAAGAATGTCCACAACCTTTCCCTCATCCACCAAGTGGGTCACTTTGTCATAGAAGGAGATCAGGTTTGTCAAGCAGGACCCGCCTTTCATGAACATGTGCTGACTGGGCCTGATCACCTGGGTGTCCTTCACGCGCCACATAATGGCACTCAGGATGATCTGTTCCATGACCTTCCTTTTACCTTTTTTTTTTCCCCACTTCTGTTCCATTCTGGTTTCTCTCCAATGTCTTGCTTCAGCCATGGTGACTATCCCATGAGGAGGGATGGTGGGGGACATGGGCAACAAGCAGGAGCACCTGAGGCAGAGACAAACCTTGGGACAACTGCATTTGGCAGCTACAGTGTGATTTCTGACAGCAAAATCTCTTACCAAGAGGAAGAAGACACCAGAGTGACCTAATGGGGCTCTGGGACAACACAGCCAAGTCCTTGGTGACAACTGTAAAACACCAATACTGAGAAGAGGACAAAAAATTAGGGGAGGGAGTAGAAAGGAGAACTGCATGAGGCCTCAGAGGAATGTGTAGTGGCACAAGTGCTGGTGAGGCCAGAGCTCTGCCAGCGTGAGTATGCCTGGCATGGCCATGCCAGGCTCGATATTCATCCATATGATGAATGGCAAAGGCAGAGTCTGGTCCAGCCTGGTTTGCTCCTGGACTCCTGCAAAGCATGTGCATAAGGCCTGGAGAGTCAAGTGAGACTTTGGCCAGTGCTGGGTCCTACCTGGGGGGGCTGCTGGTGGCAGCTCTTGGTGCCTGTGTCCAGAGCTGTCACCTGTGTTTCCCTGGCTTTGCCTGGTTCAGGCAGCTGGGCAACATGGGGCATGCACACAACAGCATGGTAAGGTGGATCAGTAGGAGACCAGACTGCACCCTCAGCAGGACCTGTGTCAAGTCCATCAAGCTCTCAGTGTGAGCAGAAGATGACTTTAGAGTACATCAACATGCTTGCCACAGAGCCATCAGCTGCTGGTAGCCAGTCAGGAAGAGCTCCTAGACACCTAGAGATGCACAGCTTCTTCACTCCATGACATCCCTCCCATCCTCTCCACAGAGCATACCATTTCTGGTGCAGCAGGGGACTGCAGAGAGGGTGCCCAGGGTTGCAGTGGATGACCTCTAGTGCGACATCTTTGCAGCCTTTTTCCAAGCCCACCCTAATATCCTCAAGTTCGCAATGCAGTGAGAGCTCCAGGAGGTCTATGAAGCAAAATTCACCTTGTGTGAATGAGTTCACCTTGTGTATCTTGGATCTGTGTATTTCTTGTTCTAGCCAGTTAAGGCTGATACTCTCTAAAAAGACCCTGTAAAATTTCTGCGTGAAGAGAGAATTACTGGCTCAATAACACCTTTTGGGACAGACTTCTGAGAAGTGATACCTTTGGGCCAAAAGAAAGGAGTTGTGGCTCTGTGTTTCTATGACAGTAAAGGGCAAAGGTATTGCTCTCAAAAATGGGCCACACAGGTCTGTGAAAGAAATACTTTTACAGCACAGAGGCCCAGAGCAGGTTGGAGCACATAAGCCAGCTGGAGTGAGAACAACCAAAGCAAAGCGTTCTGCACCACAGAGCAAGGGATTGACTTTTCAGAAATCGTAAGGAATATATCCTGTTGCTGCTCTGAGCGTGCTGGAGGTTGCCAAGTAACTGAATCCATCTTTGGTTTATGTGCATCACAAACCTCTTCAAGGCTGGTGGGGTTTTTATTGCAGGTAAATGAAAATAATTTTTTTGACTCCTCAGCCAGAAACAATAGAAACAAAAAAGGCCCCTGCATCCAGCACACAGCTAAGACAGTTAAAGCCGTTATGGCCTGCAAATATTTGGCCAGCTCCTCTGCTTGAGATCATGCACACTTTTCAGCCACAAAAGAAAATCTGTTGTTTATAAGATCAAGGGTTTATGGATACATTTTTAATACCAGAAACAGTACTGTGTGCTACAGCAATATTGCAACAGTTCTCTGTTACTGCTCAAATCCATGTTAAGGAAGCAGTCTACTGATTTCTTAACTCTCACTTTTAGAGACAGCTTGCATCCTTGTGGGAACATCTCAAAACTCAGCCGGGCCTTTCTTTTCCTGAACTGAAAAAGAGTTTCTTCTTTGCAGGAGGTTCTTCTTTGCTGGCACTTTGTTTTATAATTCCCATCTTTTCCTGTGTCTGATAAATTTCATTGTTGCTGTGTCCTCCCTGAATGAACTTTACAAAAAAATTATGAGGCAACACCCCTCTTGTTTGTACATTTTTAGGTATAAACATACTCAACACCAAACGAAGACACTAAAAGTCTTTATATCTATAGTTTCTTTGAGCTCTTAACAGACATCTTCTCTCCTAGATGTGTGTCTGACTTTCCTCATGACAGGCCACATCAAAAATCCTCTTCTAGAAAGAGTCTACCAAGACCAACAAAGTGCATCCATATTGCTTTTATACAGGACTCTATGCTTGGTTTATTTTAATTTTTACACTTCTTTGGCTTCAGGGAAATGCTTTTAATTCACCAGATCAGAATCAGGAAATCAGTCTCCCTTTCAAAAGATCACTAGTCTTTTTTTTTTTGGTTTTTGGCTGGGTTTTTTGTTGGGTTTTGGTTTTTTGCTTTTTTATTAGAAGTCACTCACTTTTGATGAGAAAATCATCACATTGCACCCTGAACACTGAATGTGCCATCTTAGCTGATGCACACAGAAAAAAATATTTTAGGTCTTCTCAGGATGCTGCAACATGTGGCAAGGCAATTCACACTGACTGTACCTCACTCACTCCCTCGGTATGATTTAGGAGTGAAGCAGCCATGCACCACTTCACAGCTGTATGTGAGTATATATACAGTTTTAATCTATGTCATTGCCATGGCTCCCACCACTATCCTTCCTCCATCCCAAACACTTCTTCCTATAATATTCACTTGTCCCAGCCAAACTCTTGCTTTCTGTTTCCTGCTGGTACTTTGGTACACTCCCATCACCCAGTGCAAATCACCCTTTGGCAATACAAGTTTCACTTCCTGTAATGCTGACCCCTTTCTCTGACTTTTTGCAGTTTTATCCTTGACATTATTGTATCTGTATGTTGCATTTCAAAAGAATGTGATCTTTATATTTAGAAATTCATTAATATTCAGAGTCTGTGTACTGTACAACCTGCTTATTAAATAATGAGCGCATGGCACACAGAACTCCCACTCACTCTCTTGCATCAGTAAGAGGTGGTTGTGGCAAGCATTAGTAAATTTAATAAAATTGTTATTACATATTCACCACATGTTCCTTTGAAGCCTGTACGTGTTGTGCCATGAATGCATAATTAGCATCAGGAACACAAACCAGAACTCAACAAGCCTCTCTTTGGGACTTTATGACACCATTGACTATAAGAAAAAGTTCACTCATCTCCAGTCAGCAAGAAATTCAATTGAGTGAATGTCAAATGTAAGTACATACAATGCACAAGGCTTGAGTATAATTGTAACTGTGAGATTTAGTTGCTGCCTAGAACTAGTGTTTGTACACAGCAATTTAAATGTTAACAGACAATACCAAATTTTAAAATTAAATTCAAGTACTTATGAAAACTGTGAGTGCTATAAATTGAATCTGGGAACAACATTTGCATATATCAGTCTCACACATAAAAAGGGCTGGACAGAAATTTCAGATCCAAATCTTTCTAAAGCTTTCACTGTGTGTAGCAACCCTAAAAGTCTTGCTTTTATTCTTAGTACCAGAATTATTAGGTTCCTGTACCTTGTAGTCATTTAGAATAGATTCCATGTAGATTTTAGAAGGGTTAAGAAAAAAAAAATAACCAAAGAACAGGGCTGTTTTTCACAGTGTTATGATTGAATCACTATAAGATCATTTTTATTTACATGAACAGCCCTTATAGGATTTCCTCATTACTGGTTTCTCCTCTCATTGCCCTGCATGATCCTATTTCAGTATACAGAACTGCAGCCACAAGTGGTACTTTATATCTTTGTCCGTTTAGGATAGTACCTTGGGCTTTAATGTTGTGAATGTGCGTACCTTAAGGTTCAGTGCTTACAGTTTTCCGGCTGAAGAGCATACCTCTTGCGCAGCTTTCTCCACGGTCAGTTACCTTTTTCTCATGCATAAAAACAGCACTGCCTGGCTGATACGTACCATTTAACCTGCTTTTAGATTAAGACAGTTTTAAACAAACAAATAAAAATTATTTGCATTGCTTCAGCTCCTGAAATATCTACTGCTGTTTGATAGTTTCCCTGAAAACAGTGAGATGATGGTCACCACACTGCACATACGTGGGCACGTCCATTTGCTTCTTCATCGTGTCTGGCTTCCGAAGAGGAAGTTGCACGGCACTTTTAGTTTCCCTGGACCATGAAACAACCAGCAGCTCCAAAGCAAGGTCACAGGTGCCAAGGACAGCAGGTCTTCATCAGTCTGCACACCTGTACCATCTACCAGCCTCCAGGGCTCTGCACTTGTGAGTAGGTAAGGCACAGCATTCTTCCAAACACTTCATGGCATCACAGCTTTGCTAAAGGTCTGCCATGGCCTTATCAGCGCTAAGACCACAAATGTATCTCAGTGTCAAACGGATCAAACTTTCAGAGTATTGATGGATTTTTTTGTTTCGTTAGTTGGTTGGTTTGACTTCTGGAGGTTGCTTTGATGGCAAAAGAAATTAAGAAGATGCTGCTTTTGACAGCATCTCCTTCAGAATAGATTTGTAGTGGAGGTGAGAGAAAGGTGAGGCAACGTAGCTTGCCAAAGAATTTACACATCAAACCATACCACTGAAAATATGAAGATGACAGCTTGACTGTCATCCCCTCTTTCTTTCTGTGTCACATATAGTGAGTGTTGGGCTCTATTAACATGTGTTTGAGAGGCTACATCATGCTGTCTTCGCACAACATTTGGGGTATGGAAGTAACTAATTGACCTGTTGTTTCTGTCTTCTCTGTGCAAGAACTTTGAGAACTCTTGCTGGTTTTCTTTCCTTTGTTCCATGTATTTTCCTATAAGAAAGGAAAGAGAAGACAGACAGGCAGAAATAATAGAGACAGATCCTGCACAAACATTGTAATTTATGAAATATACACTCAGATTTTTCCAGAGCAGCCAAAGAAATAAAATGTGCTCCAGAAAGGAAATAAAACAATAGCAACAAAACCTTGTCATGCACTCCCACACACCTAGCAGATCACACTGCAGGGTAGCACGTTATCTATTTATTACAGCACCCAGATTACCAGAGCAAGTGAGTCAGGTACAAGACAGCAAAAAAGGACTTGAGAAGATTCTTGAGTTTATTTCAGGGGCTCAAATCTAATCATCTATCTCTCTTTAGCTCTGTAATGCCTCACAAGAATTCAGCTGCTCAGGCAGATTTTTAATTGCAATATCCATAGGAAAGAGTTCCAAAAGTCCAAACATGTATCCAAGTATTTTCTTCCAGGATAGGTGGTTTTATTTCCATAATAGTTACATTATTATGACTATATGGCAGTTTACCATGTTCTTTCCCAGCAAAGGTGACTCATCTCATTTACAAAATTCACTGGTGTTAGCAGTGGAAGCACCCACTCAGTCTGTTCATCCTGTTCATTCACAGGTTTGACCTATGGTAGATGACAGGTGGACACATGAACCATGGACCTGCAGTTCCCTGGTACCCTGCTGCTCTTGCCTTGTTACTACAGGTCTATGAAGTTTCAAGGCTGGCATTGAGTCACTCCAAATCAAGTAGTGAAGCTCTAGACCACATGTGATTTAAGCACTCTTATGAGAAAGGGTACTCCTAAAGGCTGAAAGAATGCTACTTTGGTGTAACTTTAATGTAAGTAGATTGAATCATCTTCCTTTCGTTTCTTAATCTGTGAATTTTATAAATATATGCAACCGCATTGTCTGTTTTGGATGTCATGAATCAATGCTTGCATTTTTATTTTTACCTAATCCATCTTGTCCAAGATGTGATTTAATATCTGGATGTCTGTCCAACCACCTCACACCTGATCCATGTACCTGATATTGTGAATCTGCAAACTATACACCGGGCTTTCCCAGCACAGCTGTCTGCTTTCACCAGAGGACAGGAGAGGTGAGCTGCATGGCAGGTAAAGAGATGCACTCAGGAGAGGCAGTGGCAACTGCTGTGACTACTGGTGGTGCTGAAGGTCCACGAGCAGGCAGTAAGATACCAGAGTGCTGAGCTGACACTAAGGGATTACAAGTTTATCTCCTTGCTATGTGTTGTTCCTTTCCTATCTCTTCACAGTTGTCTAGATCCGAAGAGATGAGAAAAACAGGGATTTACTGTAGAAACTTCACTAAAGTTATTGTTGCCATAGGTCATCATGTGAAGATGCATTAGAATACAGGGCAATGATAGAGGGGAAGGAGCAAGCAGTGGGATGCCTCTGCCTACAGAGTGCTGTTCTAACATGTTGGGACTTGCTATCTCCTCTCAACAAGTTGACCATGAGGCAGCAATGTGCCTTTGTTGTCAAGAAGGCCAATGGCCTCCTGGGGTGAAGTAAAAAGGTCATGGCCAGCAGGTCGAGGGAGGTCATCCTCCCACCCTGCTCTGCCCTGGTGAGGCCCCACCTGGAGTACTGTGTCCAGTTCCGAGCCCCCCAATTCATGAAAGAACGGGAACTACTGGAAAATGTCCAGCAGAGGGCTACAAAGATGATCAAGGCAATAGAGTACCTCTCTGATGAGAAAAGGCTGAGACACCTGCGTCTGTTCAGCCTGGAGAAGAGAAGTCTGAGCATCTTATCAATGCTATGAATATCTAAAGAGCAGTTGGGAAGAGGATGTGTATTCTCAATGGTGTTCCGTGAAAGGACAAGAGGCAACAGGCACAAACTGAAACACAGGAAATTCCACCTGAACATGAGGAAAATCTTTACTTTGAGGGTGCCAGAGCACTGGAACAGCCTGCCCAGAGAAGCTGTGTACTTTCCTTCTCTGGAGATATTCAAAACCCACCCGGATGTGATCCTGTCCAACCTGGTCTAAGTGAACCTGCTTTGGCAGGGGAGGTTGAACTAGATGATCTCCAGAAGTCCCTTCCAACTCCTACAATTCTGTGATTCTGTGATCTACAGTCTCTCTGATGCCCACAGTTTGCTCTCAGCAGGGTCAGGCTGCAACATGGGGTTAATACAGTCGAGATGGCTTTAACCCACAGTGTAAACCACAAGGAGCACTTTCCACTTGTTATGGTTTCTTCAGATGATGCCATTTTCACCTTGAAAGTGCAGCAGTAGGAAATCCAAACCCTTTCTGAGTGATCAGGCTGAAAACCAGCATAGTTTCTGTCAAAACCCCATTTTACTCCTTATTCTTGTTGCTGCCCTCTCATATGAATGAGTACAGCATTTAATACATGCGTGCATCTGGTTTTCACATTGCTTTACACAGCCTATATAGAATCATAGAATCATCTGGGTCGGAAGAGACCTTCAAAGGTCAGCTAGTCTGACCCCCCTGCAGTTGGCAGGGACACCCCCAACTAGACCAGGTTGCCTAGGGCCTCATCGAGCCTCACCTTGAATGTCTCCAGGGAGGGGGCCTCAACAACCT
>JAOXJM010000019.1:68148522-68162409 GCA_026413425.1 Tringa solitaria
TGTAATGTTTTAACTTAATATTACTCAGCAGATGTGCAAATAATAGCTAGGTTATTTGCCACCAGCCATATGCTGGTGATGTGATAACAGAAACATCGTAATACTTGGCAAGACAAGTTCATTAGTCTGAGTGACTGGACCAATGCACTGAAACTGATATCTGTTGGTGACCTGGGGACACTAATGTGTGCCTTGAGGAAACAGCAATGTCTTACTCTGGCAGAGAGCACATAACAAGCTTTTTTGCTCTCTGTTGGTAAGAGATCCTGAATGCTACTTTGAAATAAGCAACTGGTAATTTCACTGAAATAGATGTTTAAGACGACCCTGTTGCAAAACAAGTTTATTGCATAAAACAGGAACTAAAAAGTGAATACTTGTTTGTCTGATAACTTTGGATTATCTCATGAAACTCATTAGAAAAGAGATACAAAATTTAGTTTTCATTTATCAAAATTCTTGTCTGAAACGTATTTTGGACATGCATCTACTTTAAAGAAAATTCTCGTATTTGGGATTCTGAAGAAAACAGCATTTCTAGTTAAAAAAGGCAATTGTGAAGCTGGTAAAATATACTCATCCAAAAGAGACGGCCAGACACTAACATATCTTTCTCAATAGTACATAGAAAGAAAAAAAAACAGCTATGTGGCCAACATTTGACCTACTATCTTCCAGTCTTCTTTGACCAAACATAAAGGAATTAAAATATTCCTGCATATTCAGGGACTAAGAAAATTAGGCCCATGGATTTTCAGTAGAAATTGGGTGCCTCTGCATTTCTTATGTGGTTAAAGACCTTTAAATCTGACCTCCTAATAGTCTACTGTTTAAACTCTGGTCTTGCAATATCAAGCTCATTAAGGTATTTGCGCTGATAGGATATGCTTTCCTAAGGATTAGGCTTCCCTCTTTTATCCTGTTGTGAGAACACCCTGGACTTAACAGTAACTGACATAAGAATATGAAATAAATATATGAAATAAAGATGTGGATTTGTATGGTGGACTGTCTCAAACATTTTATACCATGAAAAAGAATATTGGCTGCTGTTAGGCTGAGGTTACCAACTGTGTGTGTTTGGTCTAGTATGCCAGGGGCAGCGGTTCCCATGGTCACATATCCATGGCTTTTAAACCTCCCACTTGTGGGTTTAAAAGTGATAGTTGAAGACAGACGGGTGGGAAACAGCGTAGTAAGGGATAACTAGGATAACAGATAGTGAGGATGACAACTGTTCCTTACAGAGACTTAATAAAGTTGTGCTGGCAGTTGTTTGGTCATGTCTAAAGGTCTGGAGAGTTAGCCAAGATGTAGGGGCCGCAGGCTGCCAGTAACAGGAATAGAATATCCTCTACAATAACATGCTACCCTCAGCATGACTGCAATACTCATTATTATAATAAGTTCTTGTAAACTGAAGTCACTTTTACTATGGTTTAAAAAAAAAATCCAAGGCCAGGAAATGTCACCTCAGGCAGAGATGCTGCACATAATCAGACAGCTGCAGAAGAGTATTTCTTCTTCAGCAAACATAATTCTCTTCATCTGGTTAAAGATCATAACTTTGTCACTCCTCTTGAGAGCATATGAAGGTGTTAATTTTTTTTTAAGTTGTCCTGTGTTCAGAAAGCTCTACCAACCCGATATTGATGAGTTTGATATGGGAATGTAACAGCTGTACTATCAAATGTCTTTGCTTCCCTTCTTTCGTCTTATTATTCTGCTAAGAATGATTTAAATTTTAATTTGAAATCACACACCCTTTTGGAGCAGGGAATTATTTCAACTTTATGTTAACAGTTCAAATGCTGACTAGATTGCAGCAAAGAATTTGTGCGTGTGCATCCGATACTTCAGCTGAGTGCTGTAGTCAGAGGGATTGTGTATGCTTTTAAAATTAAATAGAGTGCAAGACCAGAAAGATTCATCGTGGTTATCTAGTTTAATCTCTTGATTATCATCAGGCATGAAATTTTGCCCAGAGATTTTCAGCATCAAGCAGTTAATTTAGACTATAGATGGATATCAATTCTATCTCCTAAATCTTCTCTCATTATTTTAATAGTGAAAATGAAGATATTAGCCCAGTGATCTTCTTTTAGTGACAAATTTAAAATTCTTCTATCATTCCGTTTCCTTTCCCATAATGGATATAATTTGAGACAAGTCTGAATATTTTAAATCTGAATCTGTATATTCCTCATTGTGGAAGTATTCAGGAAAAAGATGGCTGCATAAATGGGATGCCCATCTTGGATCCCAAAGGAGTACTGTTTGGATGAAGTGATCCCTATGGCAGCTTGGGCAGAGTCTGCTACTCCAGTAGACAGAGTTCCACTCATCTCCTGAGTTCCCAGAGAAAACATTCGTGGATCATCCTGTGGTCTTATGAGGTCAGTTCTTCACCACAGGCTGCAATTCAGTGTGCTGGGCTCCAGTGACAGCATGCTTTCCGTCAGTCTGCTTTCTTTAGGCACTTTGAAAATAGGATGCTATTGCATGTGTCTATGTTAGAAAAGTATGACCTTAGCTTCTCACACTTTGTTCTCTAATAGACTGATGTGAACTTTTCCTGACTGTTACAAGGTTTAATAGGCTTACATTTGCAAAAGCTGGAGTTCTAGCATAGTCCCTGCAGACCAATACATAGTGTGACCCTTTACTGCTGGAGATCTGCTTCCCAGGCAGGAAAGGAGAGCCTGACCCTTTCTACCCCTGCTCCAGCTCCAGGATCACTGCAAGGGAATGAACTGCTGTGGTTGTTCTGTTGACTTTGCACTCCTGTAGATCGCAGGCAGGCTATCATGCCTGGAGAAGAGGGGACCTATGTCATTCTGAGAAAAATCCTTCAACAACATGCTGCAGCAATCTTCCCTGTCAAAACCTTCCCACTGACAGTGTTGTCTTACTTCTCAGCTCACTGGTGGTTAACTGTTTATGGATGCCAAACATTGTCCCTTGCATTCAGTGGATCACAGGTTTTTCTGGCAGCCAGTTTTTAATGTGAAACTTTGAGTTCTTTGGGCTTTTGTGGAAATGACCTAATGGCATAAGTCAAATAATGTACAGAGAAAGCATTTTATATATCAGGACTTGGCTCCTTAAAGAGAGTTCACATCAGCAGAGTAGATGCTTCTTTAATCTTCAATTTTTCCGCTCCCTTAGACAGACTGATTTAAGCCAGCTTCACAAGCCTCCAATATATCCAGTTGGTTTCTCCCCTATTTATTTGGGCGGACAAATGAGTATTTCTTGCTTAATTTCCAAGCAAGTTGATTTTTACCTATCCATAAAATGGTAATCATTGGGAATATAGGTTTTGTTAAGCACATAATACTTGATGTATTACATACTATATAATTTTTTTACATTTACATAAAAGTTGAAATTAAGAAGCACTTAAGCACTCACCATTAGGAATTTATTGTATACAATCTTGGTCTCACTGCATGTTTAGGAGAGATGGGCATACAGATAAATGCACTTGGCTTCTTGCTCATAAGAAAGTGTTAAACATGTTCCTTCCCCATGAAAAATTTCTAAGTTTAGTTCAGACCAACTGTTTTGTTTTATCCTGAAAAGTAGCTATTCTGGAGGATTGGGAAAGTTATGATGCTCTCTGTGCATCTATTGAAGTGCCTGGGGATTCTTGTGGTTGAAAGGCACAATATAAATTTAAGATATTATTAGTATTACTTCTGCTAATAATAATAATTCAACCCCAGAATAATGTTTACAGCTGAGTTATTATAATCCCCTAAACAAATGGGTTTATGCAGAAGCAGAACTGCTGACACAAGCTTCCTGTAACAAGACAATGCCAGCAGGCATTACTATAATTCAAGCAAGAGCCAGTCAAAATGATACAGCCATTGTGTTGATGTGTTGTATATGGTTGTGAGTATTGGTGCCAGCTGTGTCATAAACCACTTCCTGGAAATAATAACGCTGACAGATAATGGAAATGAATCAGCAGTTTTTCCTTAATCAGAATGTTTTGTAAGCCTGACCATACAGTCTCAATATTCAGTAAAGAATATTTTCAGCTCCCTCCCCCTAAGAAAAGAAAAGTTTCAGTGAGGTTATGTCCTCTGTTTAATAAAGTTGGCAAGCTTTGTTTTCTCACACCTTCTGCATGAGATACCTCTTTAGTGGAGAGTGACCATTACATATGGAATAGCAGGCTGGTTCCTCTTACTAGCCCAGATTGCATGATGGTGACACCGGAAAGCTGTTCTAGAGCTGAAGTCCCATGCTGTAAGTGCAGCATGGACTCAAAACAGACTCACTTTGTTAGGTCATTTGTCGGGGGCGTGGGTGGTTCTGTAGACATCCATGTTACTCACTCATGGGCTTATGGGAGAAGGAAGTTTGGAGGTTTAGCTTGGCAATGCCGTGAGAGCTTTTAAGCCCTCTCAAATAATTGCTACACATCTAAACAACAAACAATAGATCCTCAGTTAAAGTTCAACAATCAGGATGTGGAGCATTTTATTATATGACAATTAAATTCAGTTGCTGGCAGCTTTGGAAATGGGTGTCTTGAATGAAAACCCACCCTGAGACAAAATATGTCCTAGTGTGCATGGAGCAAGCTAGCAACATTAGACTTTTTCAAAATGTAAGGTCTGCCTGAGAGGTAGTATTTGTTTCTTTCCAACACATGCAGTTAATATAGACACCGAACTTTCAGACTCAGAAGTCATTCCTGACTTTAGTGTAAGAGCACTGCAAGTAGTCAGATGATAATTTCTTGGCATCATACCTCGACCTTTAGGAATTGCATCGGAGCCAGCTGCAGCTGGATTCATCAATCAGAAGCATGCAGACAAATACAGGTCTGTCATCAAGAGCGTACCTCTTAAAGAGCTGTGGCATGACTTACGGGTACAGAGAAGAGAGCTGTACCCATGAAGCCTGCAAAGTTATTAGTTCTTGGCTAGGCTATCCCTTCTGAAAAGAAATGTGATATGAGACTTTCTGTGCAGAATTTGTTAGGATGTTTTTCATCAAAATTTGGATGTTTGGAGTTAGAAAACTCTTACCTAGTGGGTGGATAACAACAAATGACTCAGAAACACATACATAAGAGAGATCCAGATTTAAATATTACCAAGCCAGTAAGTAATAAATATAACCCCCAAAAATAGCACTCAAAAACCCAGATGGTGGGAAAGGGCAAAATGGTATTGAGTACATTTTTATTCTTATCACGTGAGCACAAGGTAACTGCTGTACTACCCCATACACCAAAACACAGAAAGAAGAGTGACCCAGGAACACTTTTGAGCACAGGACATGGGAAAGATTAGCAAGTTTTGCAAAGTCTCACAAACCTAGGGTGTGCATACACATGTGCAGATCCATGTGTAAAACTAATTTTTAGCACTGACTTTGAGATGGAAGTTAAAGCAAGATTAAAAGTCTGGCTGAGGAAATGGTGTGATTACAGATTGTCTTGTCTTTGCTTTTTCTGCAAGCATCCTTCTGACTCTGCTATCTAATGTACCAAAGTAAAGAGGCTGCTTGTTAGAACAATATGAGATGTAGTTTCTTCTCTTTTAGATCTTTCACACAAAATAAAAAACCTACCTGCTCTTACTTTCCAAACAGGATATGGTTATTTGTGCCTATACTTCAAATTTCTCCTCCTACAATCTTTTTTTAATGGAAGTGAAGGTAGAAAAATGCCAAATAAGCTGTGTTGTCCTCCCCTTAGTTTGCTGTAAGTGCAAAACCATTATAGCTTTCCTGTTATCTCAGCAATATGTTGCTTTTCTATTCCTTGTAAAAGCTGTGTGTTTGACTTACACAGTGGGAGACAAGGGGGGAAAAATGGTGCTTTTATAGGGTATATTTTTTGTATGGGCAGGCCAAACTGCTGTGATAGTAGATGAGTTAGTCAAGTGTTCCCTCAGTCTCTGCCCATTGCAAAGAGAAAATCTAAATTGCAGTTCTCTCCTGATTCCCTGTGGAAGTTGATATCCATCTGGAAGATTTGGCTTTGGACAGCAGGAGAGTTCATAAGTTCATATTAAATAAAGATCTATCTTGCTGTTCAAATTGATTTGATGGTATGACCTACTCCATTTTCAGCTTGCGTTTTTGCTTCAGGGATCCTAATTATTTTCAGAATAATTTCTAACAGCATCTAATATTGATACAGATAGCTGTTTAGACTTTGTTCATACTTTAACTGGTCCTGCATTTTAGTCTGTGGTCCTGAAAAAAAGTGGGTAAGGGTTAGCACGGGCTACCTAAAGATGTATAGGGAGAATTCAGGCTGTTTGTGATACAACTCACTTTCTAAAATTAGTGGAAGTGTTGCTCCAGTGGTCACCCAAGGACTCCAACAAATTGTCAGTTAGTCTGGTAGCATTGTCAATGTCCATGATCCACAGCATGGCCATGGAACCATAATATCAGTGCACCCTTTGAAAACTGGCATATCTCTTTATAAAATCTCCCAGCCTAGTAACATTTAGAGTTGAGAAGCTGAGACATGTAGACAAAGACCGAGTGACCGGCTACAAGTCATAAGGAGGGGAAAGTTCTTGGCCACAGAGCAGCTTAATAGGGACAGCTTCACAACCACAGGATCCTTTGCCTTTCTCTCCCACAGCAGAACACAGAAGAGACTCTCCCTTGCTGTTAGATACGGGAGCTGTGACCAGTATTGGCCATGCCCCTCCAACACCAGTTCTTGCTCCAGGTTTGGTACCCACACCATGACACTGCAAATTCAGTCTTATTGAAGCCATATGCATGGATCAGCTGGAAAATCTTTATTTCTCGCTTTCTCCCCTGCATGGAGTCCTGTATTGATCCTGCTTGGAAACCTCTGCATACTCCTTCAAGAGATTATATTCTGCCAGTTGAGTCTGACCCTGTGCTAAGGACTATATGGTTAATGCTTTCTGACATCATGTGTTTTCATTAAATCCAAAACCAAAGTCTCCTTAAATTCCCTCCTATATATTAGACACAAGAACAACTTTCATGAGACATTATCTTGGAGGAGGAGAAGGGGAAAAACAGGGAGGAATGCAGACGACTGTGGTCTATTAAACTGATTTGTAGCAGAGTCATGACAGTGAATGTCCTTCTGCACTTTCTGTACATTTTGGGGAGGGTCATTCTGTGGTTGAAACAGGACAGACACAGGTCAGGAGTTTTTAGGAACGGAAGCCCTGCCTTTAAAAATTATCGTCCCTATAGCAATCTGCTGTGCTTAAGTAGAACAACTTGTAGCCAGTGGGAGATTTATAACATACTCTAGGCTAAACAGTGACCCATGAAGGATGCTCTGTCTTGCTTTAATTTGGCATCCAACCAAGCTGTGTCTGCACTGTTACAGAAAAACCTGCGACCCAGTCTTTGTGTGCATGCTCAAATGTGTGTAGCACACACTGAGCTAATTGCTAGTGCTAAGCATCACTTGAGACTGAAATATCTGTGTCTGTATGATGATACATGAGTGTCTGAAAGATGTCAGATCCCTAATCGAATGTCTTTTGCCTTGGGGGCTGCTAGTAACCTCTCTGCAGTATTACTCATTCTGGCAGGCAGTTTTCCAGAAGCTCACAAATGCAGGAGGGTCTGAAAAATCAGGAGATGAAAAAACACCTCTTTTATCCAGAGCAGCAGCGTCAGGGTTGTCATTGTTCTGGCATGCTTTGGAGCAGCTTTCAGCCAATACCCCCAACAAGAAGGCTAGACCCTCAGCTGTTGAAAATCAGTGAGGATCATCTTCTTTCCACCAGGACATGATGTTGTGCTTGTTATGATGAAAAACAATGTTTCTGTAGAGGGAGGCCTCTTTATGTTCTGAGAAGTAAAATGTGCCTTAACACTGCAGGCGGTGTTTAGTAGGGGAAAAAAAAAAACTGAAATAAAACCACAGGTTTTATATATATGTCCTTGAAGAATATTTTTTTTTAGTCTGTGTTATCACACCATGATTTTACACTGCAGCTTAATATACACATGAGAAATTTCAGGGCTGTTGAGCATGCAGATTTTCCTAGGGGATGAGCGCAAGGTTATTTAGCACAGGTGTTTCTGTAATTGTACAACACTCCCTATTCATATCCCCATAAGCTCTTATTCCCTTGTGAATGGTGCTGTTCTCTAGCATCAGAGCACCAGGTTCTAATAAAAAACACAAATAACATTGCTTTACAGTGACCCTTTCTGTGAGTCATCTTTCATTTCACGAATGCATGCATCTCAGGGAGTGGGCGGTTTTGTGGTAAATATCATTCATTTGAGCAAGCACGTATGCACAGTTTTCTCTCAGATGTTGTTTCAGAAAATAACATAGTTCACATCCCAGGTTGGATGAACTGTGCCGAGCATGACAAAAGAGAGAGAATCCCCTCAATTCATATGCTACACTTTAGTACTGAAATGGTCAGATTGCTTCCTATATCTGGCTACCACAACCTACATTGGGAATACCTTCACTGAAATGAATAATATTGTGTCCAAGATACTTAAAGAAGCTGGAGAACACAGCTGTGTGATTATTTCTATTGTTGCCATGTGGATTCCATTCCAGAAAAGCTGTGTGCCCTGTTACCTACTGCATTCAGCATATACCATCTACCATGTTTGCAAATCTGATACTTGTATGTGTAAATGAGCAAGCAGGGGATAGCCTTTCTGGTTCCTGCTCCCCACCAAAACTCTACTATATCTTTCTACGTTTTCACTCATACATTTGTTAAATCTCTTGACTACTCTAGCCCAGAGACTGTAGCAAAAAAGATACAAAAATTATTGGTTTATGGTCGTCTGGCTTTTATTTTATTTTACAAAATCACATGTTTGTAGCGATCATTGTTTTAGGGGCTGTGATTAAACAAGACAATGTGAATTATTCTGATTTCTTTCCTCTTTGACTTATGCCAAGCACATGGAAATTCATGAGGCATCAACAGGAGCTGGCTTGGCTCAGCATCTCTGATAATCAGCCCACAAAGCTGGAGCTACAGTTACTGAGCTGGTCAGTGTTCTGGTACTTGCTGCTGCTTGGTACATATTTTTATAGAATGGTATCATCTATTATTCATTTCAAATTTAAAAATACATAGAAATGCAGCAGAGAGCTGCCTTCATTGCTCTTTGATTCTTTCATATTGTTCTTATGTAGCTTGTTATTCAGTTGCCTGAGTAAACATCAGGTTCTGTAATGAAAAGATTAGTTCTCCCCTGCTTTGCTGCAGAGGGTCCCCTCTGATTTTGGATCCCAGCAGCCCTACTTAATTACTAATTAGCGTTCTTTCCATTCCTTCTTCCCATGTCAGTTGTGTCTGATAGTGAAGATTGCTTAGCAAGTTGACTTAGCACCTTTGCTAATTGCTCAATAGTGCTGTGCTTTGATTTATTTATTATTCTTTCAGGGCTTTTGAAACACATCAGCTTCAGTAACCCTTTCAGATGTATGGCTTCTATTTTTGATAATAATCTTGGTTGCAAGTGATAAAAGTTTGCAGCCTTTGTTTTGTGGTATAAAGCAAAATGTGTAATTTTTTTTATGGTGCACTGAATGAGGTTGAGATACCAACTGAAGTTGCAAGATGTAAAGGCAAAGTTGAAGGACCAAAGTTCCACAGGATGGCAAGGGTCAGCAGTGGGGTGTAAAAAGCAGTCTGGAGTGTGACTTGCAAAAAAAACAGAATCAAAGGTGACCTTCCTTTAGGAAGAATTTGCAATTTGGCTTCCAAGCTCTACTGGGAATGTTTCTAATCCAACTGGAGTTGTATGGCAGCAGCATTTTAAAAACATGTTGTCTGCGTCACAATTCCCCAAGGCCCTCCTGATGTATGCCTGAGATCTTGCGTGTAAAGAGATAAGTCAGGTTTAATGCAGGCTGGTTTGCTAATTGTGACATTTACATGAATGCTTTCCTTTTGCTATTACCCATCCAACTCCAAACACCAAAGGAAAAAAACCACACCTAGAACCGTGATAGTAAATATTGGAGAGAAGTAAAATCTGAAAGCAAATGTGAAAAATCTAGATCTGAAAGAGCATAGAAAGGGATGGGGAAGGCACAATAGAACAATATAAATTGTTTGTCTTGCTACCCTGCTGTTGCTATTATTATATTACCTCATATGTATATGCCTTTCAAGAGGTTGGTTGTTGCTTTTTTGGGATCCACAAACTTCCAACTGCTGCCACAGCTGTGACGCCTCACTTGGATCCTACACTTTTCTTTTTTTGAGTTAGCAAGATGAGCTCAGAGGAGCGGGAAATCTGTAACCATGAATGTTGGTAATGGAGGAGCAATAATAGAAGAAGGAAACTTTCACACAATTTTTCATGAAAAAGGAAAATCCTGGGTTTTATTTATTTTCTTCCACAAAAGAAGCAGCCCCTGCTTTGTCGCTTCACTTCTCACTCCTGAATCCATTGTTGGCCTGCAGGTCCCATCTCTGCAGCAGAGGTCAAAGAGTGAGAGAGCAGCAGCGTCAGATGGCCCCTTTTGGCATCAGTCTCCTGGCCGCCCTCCCTGAAGGAAGAATTCTGCCTCCCTGCTCTCCCTGAATAGGTGGGAGGACCCAGCCAGACACAAAGCAGGGTGCAGCTGAGAGAGCTAACAGGTCTGCTTGGAGACTCCTGCCCTTCTTCAGGGATGGTGAGTGACCAGCAGCTAAGGGCGACCGAGCAGCAGCAGCCTCTGTGCTGGATTCCCTTCCTCTGAGCTGCTACCACACACTGCTCAGGCTTTACACCATGCAGGGTTGCACTCCATATGTTTTCTGATGGCTGATTCTTGTCATAGTTGTGGGTGAAAGGTAGAGCTTTCCTCTATGGAAAGCCCTGCTGGATGAAGGGCAGAGGGCATTTCATTCCAGTCAGTGCTGCTCTGAGCTTGAAAAGAGGCAGGCTCCAGAGGGAACAGGGGATTGCATCTTTCCAGGTAATGCTAGCAGCTGTGGAAGGGGAATTACAAAAGGCCATACCACTGTGCAAGGTTGAACTGGGGAGCAAGGCAGAAAAGTGTGCCTATAATGGCCTGAAATTTAGCGGAGCAGTTTGCGAGATGAGGCAAGGGACGAGGGGGGAGGAAATGGGAAGTTGAAAGTTGTCGCTGGAACACAAAGGAAGGAAATCTATGTTCAGAAACAAAATGATAGTCTGGAAAATGGAAAAAGTTTTAACAGAAGGTTTTTTAATGTCAGGGGAAGTTTGAAAGCAATTTTTCTGAACTGATCAGAACTCTTTGAATTTGCAGAGCTGTCACTTTCAGAAGAGCTCAATTCACTGCAATTAAATGACCTGAAGAATAGAGTAGTACTTAAAGTCAATTTCATTTCTGAAGAGTGATGCTGAAATGAGAAGCCCAGATTCTGTCAGCAAGTACAGAATAAAATGAATGGGACCTGAAGATGTTGTATGACAAGAAGGTGAATTTGTGAAAGTAACTAAAACAGAAAGCCTCGGCTGAAAAGGCCTGTGTAAGACAATACTCTGCCTTCTAATCAGAAGAAGAGCCTTTGATATGATTATTCAAATCAAAAACCTCTTCTGTTAAGTGTGTCTTTATCAAAATGTCTATCAGAAATATTGTCCTGTAATGTTTAAGCTCTGGGCAAGTGCTGAAATGGTAAGCATGAAAGTACTTCAAGGAAAACAAAGCAGAGCACTTCTAGATGCAGGATGACAGCCAGGCATTTCACGCGCAGTGGAAAGCTCTCCTGCAGCCTGTGGCTCTGCCTTTCACAGCCTCCACGTACAGTTGCTATAGACAGATACCACATGTGGCCAGCCACCCTGTGTATATGAATATGGGCACACTCGGCACACAGGCAGCTTCTTCATCTATTGCTTTCTCCTTCAGCCTGTACTTAGGGCTCCATAGTCCTACAGAGTTTTACAAATCAGGCATTCAAAGCAAATCAATTTTAAAAGTGCACAGCAGTCCCAAGAGACCGGAACAGGCTATTTGTCTGCCACTGAGACTAACTAGGCAAGTCCCTTTTTTTAAACTGCTGTTTCAGCAGGATCACAAGGAGAGAAAGACAGGAGACCAAACGGGATCTCCATTTCTCTTTGCTATGACAGTTCAGATTCATTGGTTTCAGGTACATGCAGGGCATGCTGGCTTGCCATTCCTCCCTTGTTGCTGCTTTTCTTCTCCTCCCCCCACCCCTGCCATTTCTGGGTTGGATAGAGACAAGATTACAGTTCATTAGGCCAGAAAGTGAGTGATCAGGAGAAGCCTCAAGCTATTTGCTAACTACCCCTTCTGCTGGGAAACTAGCATGATACCCTGCTCTGCTTACCCTGCTGTCCCTGGACTAGCCCTCAGTAGGTCCCTAAGGAGCATGGACAGAGTTTTGGGGCTGGGACATCCCCAAGCATGGTATCAGGTAGATATGCCCATGGCAGGAGCCTATGTCACCCAGCAGTGTGTGAAGGGAAACACAAAAACCACAGCATGGTGGTCTTTGCATTTTTCTAATCTAAAATCCTCCCATGCGTCTCCACCACAGGAGCTTCACTTCAGAGCTGAGACACTGCAGGGTAGTAAGCTTTGCTAATCCATCAGTGTATTATTTCATTGTGGTGAGCATAAACATAAAGGGATATTTGGGGATTGCTGGCTGGATGCTGTGTGTCTGAGAGTTAACAGGAAGCACTGGATGGAGAAGACATTTTGGCTAGGTTGTGAATATGTATGTTTATGCAAACCATAGTATGAACTGTGCAAGAAAAGCAGAGGTGCTCTTTTGAAACTGCAGCCTCCTAATAAGGCCACGATATTCCTACACTCAATAGTCTTGTGGGGGTTTTTCCCACTTTTCCACCTCTACAACAGGTTTGACACACGTTTTTTTCACAATTATTGTGCTTCATGCAAAGTCTTTATCTTTGTTTGCTCAAACATCAGTTATTTGTTTCCAAATAATTGGGCAATATGCAGAATGGTGTTTTCTGAAAATGTATAATAACTTTTTACCCTTCTGAAACCAATAGGGTTTGACCAGGTACTGTTTGAACAGTATTTTATGATTTCAGTGAATTGGCACTGATGTATTTTTCTAATAGCCTGTTTCAGTCAGGCTCATGAGAAACACTTCTGCAACCACTTCCTGAACTTATCACTCAGGAATGAGATGTTTAAGGGGCAGTGCTACTTTCAAGCCTGTTTCATGCTGTCTCTCAGGTTTGGCATAGCTAAGTTCAGATAGATATGCACTGAGGAGAATGTCAATGTGAATAAAAAGAGGGAGAATTAATTCATAATCATTAGCACGCTCCAAAAACACAACTCATCTTTTGGGGGTGGGAGGGGGGGGAGCAGTTTGCAGGTTTTGTTACGTTTGACCTCGAGGTTTATACTTGCAGGAGGGATCTGGAGGGACACCAGTGTGAGGTCAGCAATGCAACAAATTTTATGTGTTTGTTGCTGTATTTTTTAAGTCTCCAAGGGGTGCTGTGATTCTACAAATCTGGTACCTGTTATAAATGAGCTGTCTCCACTGTCTTCCAGCACCAGCTTCAATGCCTTCAGTAACATCAGCTTCCACACCTGCTTCAGTAAGACATCACCTGCCTATAAGCCTGTCACATCGCTTTAATCATTAGTCTTCTATTCTGACATGTTATTGGCCTTATTACATCTCTGACTTCTAAAGGTGACCATCTGAGATATGTTCTCCTTTCAACTGGTATAAAATTACTTTGAACAGAATCTCTGTGTGCAAGGCATTAGGTAAATAAGTTTCATGTAATTGTTTCGGTTTAGTGGTTAAATAAATGTGCCTGCATATTCTGGAAAGCTTTTATGATTGCTTTTGTGTAGAATGGAAGCTGGAGTAGACTGCAAGTCGAGAAGAATGTTTTATGGGATATTTCTACCCTACTTCC
>JAOXJM010000019.1:68162509-68194569 GCA_026413425.1 Tringa solitaria
GATATTTCTACCCTACTTCCTCTTTTTCATTATTTTTACATGCCAACAGATCCCAGACTATCTGAAAAGTCAAATGCAATTTCACACATGCAGCCATGTAATAGCAAGATTTGATGTACCTATACAGGTACACTTACTCCACTTATTCTAACTTAGAGACAAAAATCAAACCATCCTGGAAGTGCAGGAAGCAGCTCTGTTATATTTTGTTAAGGAAGTAATCTTATGGTCCTGATCACAGATAGGTAAGGGTCTCAGCCTGGTGGAAATAATTTGGGTTTCTGTTCTACATCTTCTTTCCTTTTTTTTACCTTCCTTTTACCTTTTTGCATGACTGAGATGAACACATGGATGGTAACAAAGAGAACTGACCTTGTCATTGTCCCTGAGATTTTCTTACACTACATGATGCTTCCCCAGTATAACTATAAAAAAACCTTTGGCACTTTAGCACCTTACAGTTTTTACTTCATACTGCTGCTGTCGACATCTGCATGGCAAGAACAGCAGTAACCAAGATAATGACAGTCAGACTCTCCCCATATCTAGGTTTGCTTTCCACATTGCCATTGTCACAAGACTACTCCTCTCTTTCTGGAGTACAGCCCTACAATTTCCCTGGCCTTAGTAGTTATTGCTTCTTGATAATCCTTTGTCTAATTTTTTCTCTTAAAAGTTCACCTCATTTCAAATAGTCTTATCTCATATTAAATTCCCATTCCACTTTGTCATAAATTATATATTTAAATTCTTATATTTTTTTTAATTATATGCAAAATTTTTTTCATTTTTTCATAAGTCTGACATTTAGTTTCCCTACTTATATCTGAGAACTCTCCCCTACCTTATCCAAGCTCTGGACATGAGGTCAATTCCAGGACATCTCCACCTAATCCCTACATATGGCACTACATTGCTTCAAATACAACTTGCTATGCCTGTCATTGTGGGTGCATGCTATCCTAAAATGTTATAATATTCCTGACAAACCTGAGCTAATTCTGAAGCTAGCCTTGCTTTGAGTGAGAGGCTGGACTATGGTGATCTCCATAAGTCCCTTCCAAACAAAGCATCTGTCACATTACAGTATGGACATTCACAGAAAAGAACCTCTAACTGAACAGGACTTACGTCCAAAGCATAAAATCAGTTTTGGACAAGTCAAATAATGTATTTATTCATTGCTTTCAGAGTCCCTGGGGGAAAAAAAAACATTGCATTTAAGATACGAAGTTGTGTGGAGCTATTTACAGCATAACAAGCATAGATCATTTACTAAATAAAGAAACAGTCATCATGCTTTTTTCAGTTTTGAAGCTGTGCTGTGACTGTGAGACAGATGAAATACAATGTTGGGAACTCCTGAAATCAATTATGGTAAATTATTGTAACACTGCATCCTCAGATATGCCTAATTTGCTCTTACTGCTGTAACTAATGAGGTAGATAAGAAAATAATGTCCATGTGCACATGTGAACATATGTTTTTATTTAGTAGCAATAGCAGAAATTATGACACTGGCTAATAAAATAAAAGACATACCTGATAACAATGATGCCAATTATAACAATGGGAAGAACACAAAGGTGTGAAACACCTCTTTCTGAGGCAGTAGGAAAAGTCCAGGAAAAGGTAGTGCAAAACTCTAAGCACAAGAGGGTTCACGTAGGAAAACAATCTCTGGTGAATGCAGGTAGTTCACTGTGTCCAACTAACTGTGGCAGTCCATCATTGGCTTATATTTGGTTTAATTTTATTTTAAACACTGGATTTGTTTTAAATTCAGGATAACTGTAAGTGGTTGCTGAAGTTCCATGCAGTTCAACTTGTTCAGCTACATATTTTCCCTCCTTTTCTTGCATCTTGTCTCCATGCAATTGCAAAGTGAGCTGTTTGAGTGAGGTGACCCACTGGAAAATGTTTTCTGTTGTAAATATAGCAGGTAATTATTTTGGGTGGATTTATTTTCTATCAGGTCAGGTCTGTTGGAGCTGAATACACAGCAATGAGTTTTCTGGACCCAGTACAACAGGGAGGGTATGAGTGAGTGGAGAGTTAGACCTGCCCTTTGCACAAGATGCAGTTTCCCCATCACAATGTGAGACAAAACTGTTGGTGCAAGGTAGGTTAGCATGGAACTGTGAGTTAAAACCATAAATACTTCATGTTGATAATGATGAATGTTTGGACTCTATCCCATGATGAATATTTGTCAGACTTTAATTTAAAAGCAGAGGTTTTTGCTCTTTTTCTGTCATCGAGCCCTTTCCAGTTCTTCCTGTACTGCTGTTGTATTATCTGAGGCTTGCCTCACTAAGGTTTTGGGATACTTACATTACTAAGAGCATGATAACTCCCTAAACAGCTTCTAGAATTGGCACAAGCACTGCGTCATGCCAGGTAACTCTATTTTATTGCATGTCTTTAACTGGCCTTTCTTCTGAAACTTTCTTACGTCTTGATTTTCCATTCCTGTCTCGTCAGGCCTATGATCAGTTAGGATTTGTCCTTAACTTCCACTCCCAAATAGATTGTGTTCTCTTACCCCTTTTAGAAAGAGGCAGATGGTTTCTACAAAGGAAGGAATTGCATCCTCGATTTCATGTGGCATGCCCTAACACCTCTACTTTCCTGCCTTTTATCAACTGGCAGGTAAAGCACGTAAAACCACTGTTCCAGAATGAGAGGCTGTTATCTTCAGTTATCTGCCCCAACTCCTTGTTTTGCCTTTGGTGGAAGGAGAACATAGGGAATTTATTTCCATTCTTACGTGCTCCCACTGTTTTTCCTCTGTTCTGTCTGCCCACCCTTGCAAGACCACTGTGCACCATACGGATGTCAGCTGAGTTGTCGCTGAACATAACACATCACAGGTTTTATGGGCTCTGCTCCATTTCACAGTGGTGAAGAACATGGAAAACCAGGGTTATTTATGCTTCCTTGTTCTCCGCCAAGAGACTGGCTTTCTAAGTGTGTGGGCTTGCTAGGAAGAATAAACTAGTTTTCAGTAGCTCTTTGCACTGTGAAATCTCTCATCTACTGCAAACTACATCCCCTTTGTATGCATAGGTCCAGGTCACAAGTGTGGACAGTCACTTAAGTGCCTCATAAACTTGCCTAGAATTTTTCATCTTGAGTTTTATGTGGGATGCATTAAGAAGAGTTTTGCATGAGTGAGGCTAATTTATACAAGTCTTCCATGCTTTATTAAAGTGTTTCTTTGTTGAAATAATAGGGCACTGCGGAAGAGAAAAAAAAGAGAAAAAGGCAAAAATTACAGCCTTGATTTAACCATAAGACCACAGATATTAGGCATTGCCTAAAACTACTCATGTACATGTGATGACTTAGATAGATAATCACAAAGTATTCTGGCAGAGCAAGTACTAATTCTTTACCACTGATTTCCTCTACTAGGAATTACACATAATAGAAACGAGTTTTCTGTGTACTTTAGGCAAGCAGATGTTTGGCTATTCTTCAACAAGGAGATCTTGGCAGTTTTATGTATAGGGTTGGCTGACACTTAGGTCTCTAGTTACCTATTAAATGAACTTGATCCTGTCTGGATTTCAGATATATAACATAGCATAAACTACAGAAATGGCAGGACTGTGAGCAAAAAGGTGATTTTTTTTTTCTCTTGGAAACTTCTTCCAGTGCCACCTTTGTAATAAGCCTCAAGACACAGCTAGAAGCAGTTAGGTAACTAGGAGAAAAGACATTTTTAGTGCTCAGGTTTGTAGCTGTTTTGCAAGAGTACCCCTCCACAGCTGTCTTCAGAAAGCTCAAAAAAAGCATTATATTTGCAGTGAAGGATGCCACTATACCACATTGCCATTGAAAATGGTACCTCCTGGTATTCTCTTATTCAGTAATATGCACAGAATATGAATTAAATTTGTTAAAACCGTGACTCAATTTTGTGAATGGGTAGAAAGTATAAACATAACAGAAGAATGATTTCATAGAGCAAGATTGTATGTTTCCTTTAAAGGTAATATTTTTGGTGGTGGAGAAAAAAGTTATTGCTTGCCTTTACTGACATAAAATCTGCTGTGAAAATGAAAAGTAAATCTTTTTCTGCCCACAGGCAGGAATAGTTACCCAGTCGGTGGATGTTTCTTTCAGTGATGTTGAGTACTTTCTGATGGGGTGAATTTTTTTCTACAACAAAGAAAACATCAAAGCTTCATCTTAAATATAGGCAAAAGTGTATCTCTGAGAGAAGATACAGAGTGTACTAATGCACAGTGTCCCTAACACATCTCAATTCCATGCAAGGACATATGATGCTACATTTGCATCTGTGTCTGTCATTTGTATCATTGCCTGTAAAAAAAAAAGAAATAGGTAGATTGACTGTTCAGGAATTGGAGTGGGTGTAAAGACCTCTTACCTCTATACCTAGCTCTACAGTTTTGTGGCTGATCTACAGCAGCTTATTTAATAGCTCTGTCTCTTAACTCCTAGCTATGAAATGAGGTGACACTTCACATACAAGGTCCTCAGTGAAGTAGGTGTAAATGCACTTACAATTTAGAGATCCTCAAATATTTGGCTCATTAAACAACTTAAATGACAGAAAACTGGTGTAGGGCAGAAGGTTTGCTTTGAAAGTATCTTAAAACAATTTTTGGATCTAATAAAAAAATGTAGCATTTTCTCTTAGGCTGCCAGGAAGATCACAGTGATTAATTTACCCACACACACCTACAATGCAATGCAGATGCATTTGTAGCCTGACGCAATCCATGGTTTGATCAGATTTGATGGTCATTTGAATAACACAAGCCAAAATTAGGTTTTGGAGTGTCCATACTTGAATGGATAAGTCTGTCCTATGAACTTAGATAAGTATAATGTACTTACACAGGCTAGAGGCAAAACATCTTTCAGCAAAGGTCTGAGGTGTAAGCAGGTAAACTGGTAAATCTGTTTTTGTTGACTGCAGTTGGTTGGACATGGAGAGAGAAATGTCAGGAGTACTTTCCAGAACAGACCTAGTAACAGCTTTTCCCACTGGGAGCCTGCCCAAGGAGGCACAAATACTGAGTGCCTTACATCTGCACTGGGAGTGAGCTGCAGCTTTATTTGGGTTGGAGTAGGAAGATGTGTTGAACTGTCACCTTCTAGCTCTGTTAAAACGTGATATTGACGCAGAATGAATGCCTAGAAAGAAACTTTCCTTATACCATAATCAAATCAGAGGCTTTGCAGCAAAGTAAAATACTATTCCAGAAGATCTGTTTGCTTCAGGGCAATCCTGCAAAGGGAAGGAGTCCTAGCATGTGCTCTATCCCCATGTGAGGAGTTTTGCCTTGTATGGTCCTCTGTTTCTCTATTAGATGCACCAAGCACATAGCATGCTGCTGTCACAGCACATACTTCATTTGTGTGCCAGAAAGGGGGAGATGGTTTGTTCATGTGGGTGCCTCTTTGATACCACCTCCTGCAATGCCATCACAGAGAAGAGCAATATGCTGCTTGCCAACCTCACCTAAGGCCAGGCCACCGCCATGCAAGAACATTTCTTGTGCTCCTAACTGCTCCCAGGAAGAAAGCAGCAGCTAATATGAGGAATTTCATTGAATTATTTCAATTATTGGAAAACCAGTGGCAAAAATTTCCAAAGAAGAACAGAAGGAATCTGCAAAGAAATCTCCTGATACTATTCTGATAATCAGGCATTTATTCTAGATATATTTTTGTATATATATGCATAAGTGCATGCAAACATATAGCTACATAACTAAGGTGTATACAAAACATATACACTAAATTACAGGTGAACACTGGCAAAGCATTCAAAATGCATCATAATGAAAGTGTGCCTTTTGTAATCCAGACCTTTGGTTGTACTTGACATTATTTTATGTCAACTGCACATACAAAACTGGCCAAGTTTGCAAAAGACACTATTGCAAGCACAAATAAATTAAAAAAATCATATACACAGTAATTATGCAGCAGCTATCTTATGGCAGCTATAGCTATGCTATAGTACATGTTTGAAATAAGTAGGGTGTTTTTCTCGAGCAAGGCACATGGAGTATTGACTTAGATGCTTGTTTCCTGAACACGCATGTTCATTTTAGAAGCACTATCTCAGCCTCAGGTTGCAGTTTGGTCATGGTGTTTTGAAGAAGCAAAGCAATTTGTACTCCGCAACTGCAATAGCTTAGAGAGCTACCAGGGAACTGCAGATCTTATAGTGTTCTACAGTTGGAGGTAGATGGAGGTACCTCCATCTGTAGAACACTATAAGATCTGCAAGTCTGTCAGTTTCTCTCTAAAATTCAATCAGCTTCTCCTTTCTTTTACTTTTAGGGCCTTTTGGAGATAATTTTGACTTAAATTTTAAGGCAAGTAAGAGCCCATGTAACATGCTCGTCTTCCCAACACAAATCACAGCTCTTTACCTAATAATTTCTGTACCAGACTCATAACCTTTGTTTGTGCTGCAGCGTCTTTCTGGGACAGACAATCTTGATTTCAAAATGTCAAATGACACACAATTATTTGCTGAGCACTATCATGAGTATGATATGAATTGTGAAATGAACCCTGCACTTTTAAGTAGGGAACTTGGCATATCTTAGCAGCAGCTGAACATATTGTAATGATCTATTTCTGTATCTGAAAAGTCCAAGGGAAACAACTGGATTGATCAAGCTAGCGCATGAGAATTGGAGAAACAGACTGTGCACAAGATGCTATTTTTTGCTGCCAGTTCCAAGGTCCTAGAAATGGCTGCGTGTATAAACACGTCTGCTTGTCATAGATCACTCCTGTGTAATGAGGCAAGCAGCACATGGTGCTGTAGAAATTTAAAACGTGCCAAGATGAAGGAACCAGCACCAACACACAAGCACAAAACTAGTCATGCAGAAGATTACCAACCAATACTAACTGGAAACTTAAATATGAACCCCTTATTAAAAAAAAATAAAAAATCTGTTTTCTGTTTACTTCATTGTAGCTACATTAGGAACACAAATTTAGCTCAATTACAGTGAATGCTGATGATAGAAGTAATTCTTAAGGGCAAGCTCCTTATACAGGGACTACATTTACATGGTGGCACACACAGAACAAGGGAATTCCTATCACAGATAGAACTAGCAAAATTGATAATATAATAATAATAAATGCAATCACAACAGACAAGTTTGGTAAACTTTCTTGCGCTATATTTGAGATAAACTCCAGGTGATATCTCCATGTCAGAAGACGTAAGTAATAACTTTCCTATTCCCCAAACAATTCATAAGGTTGCTAAATAAGCAACCAACACTGCTGTAGTTTTTTATTTGGAGGAATAGACAGCTTGCAACATAAAATTTGAGCCCGTTTTCTCAGAAAGAGAATAAAATGAGGGAAACCTGACTACCACCCTTTCTCTTTCCAAGAACGTATGCTGACTTTTCTCTTTCCCTCTGAACTTGTCTTTCTAAAACCTCTTTTTCCCTGTTTCAACAACTCTATTATTTCAAACTTGAACTCCTTCTGTCCAAACATCCCATTTCCCTACCTCTATCCAAGAAAGCGTTTCTACTGAGTGTCCTCCTCCTCCAGCCAGAGCCCACCACAGACTTTCCCTCCTCTGTTCCCTTGCCGGTAGGACAAGCCCAGAGCAATAGCATCACGTTGTCCTAGGCCTCTATTGGCCTCAGGTTTCTTTTTGCTCCAAAATGTCATAAAACTGTCTATGTTTTCGTAAGTGTTCCTAGAGGAATGACCTACTTCACTGTGTTAGACTTTCAACCGCTGAAATTCAAATCATGTCCTAAAGGTTTTTTTCCCTTGAGATATGCTGTGTTTAGTGAAAAGATAATTCAGGGATCTGAATATACAGTCTCTGGGGAAATACTTGGAGGTTTTTATAGCATTTTATCTAACCACTGATTTTTGAAGACATGGTCATCCTCAGCAGGTTGCTGCCAAAGTCAATGATGTCAAGCAGCTATGGCAACTTAAAGGAAACTAAAACATGCAAAGCACAGTATTTCCAAAGAAACTCCATTTAGTATGGTATAAAACTTCAGGGATCTTTGTCTTCATCCCACTCCAAAGGCTTGCAGAAATACATATTGTGTAGATTCAAAAGGTGTTTCCCAGAGTGAAAGTTTCACGGTTGTCTCTGTTCTCAGGTAGGAGACATCAGGTAGGAAGATCTCCCAAAATTGTCTGATTACTTTGCAGCTGAGAATCATGTACATATGCATGTACAAAAGGCTGCAAGATTGCTGCATGTGTTTGATGTCTTAGCACTTAGCATTTCTATAGCTTCATCATTTCTAAGCTCTGTACTAATATTTTCTAAGCATTAAACAATGATTCCCTGTCTGGGCAGGGCTGGGTTTTTTTTATTTAGAATCTTTAGACACACACTTATTCCTCTCAAGCTCAGTAGCATAAGTTGTAGTTAAGACTGGACATTCTAGAGTTATTTCATGACAGAGCATTGTACATTAGGAAGATGGAGAAAAGCAGTTACGTGGATTTTTATTATTCTGTAGGTACAGGCTCGGGGAGTTGTACTTCTTGATGCAGATTTGTGGAGATGATTTAGCTTTCAACAGTGACCCCTTCTGGTGTGCACTAGGAGATTCTCCGTATCTCCATGTGCACGGGAGATGACCATACTGAAACTGTCATTTCTAATATGAAATACGTTGCTTATAAAAATTATTACTTTTTAGTCATGATCTAAGGAGTGTAAGTGGAAAAAAAGGAGTCTGCCATAAAGACCTGGCTTCCTTCCTGACCTTGCTTTATTAAGACATCTCTGAGTACTCTTGATTTTTAAACACTAAACGTCATTTAACCAAGATCAATGTCTCTTAGCAGACCTGCATTACTTAGAGAATATGAATCGATGCTTAGAACTGCGCTAAACATAGAAAAGACTATAAGCAGGGGTCTCAGGCAATAATACCAGCCAAACAACTCATTATTTTCTTTCTGAAGGTGAAATACTGAAATTTCCATTATTGTGAATACATTCCTCCTATCCTCACTTTTCCTTCTTTCTTTCTGAATTAAGAGCCCTAATGACATTTAAAAGTTTAACGGTTCCTTTCAAGACCATTTGATTGTAATGATCAGTGTTGTAGAGCTCTCATTCACCACTTCTGCTTTGAGGTAGCCTTCAGTAATTTATCAGGTGGGGGCCTCTACTTTTTAAGCAGAGGGGTTATAATCCCAGTACTGCAATGACGTTCCAAAGAAATGTAATAAACAACACAGCAGAAATTAAAATCCAGAGTGGATTCATTGTTGCTGTTGTCTTCAATTTTGCAGACTGCTAGCTTGTCTTCTAGCCATGCCACCATTTCATTTCAGTTGATAAGTCTTTAAAATTTACACCTTTCTAGATGAAAAATTTGTTGTTTCTTCTGCAGTGGCATGAGATACTCTGTCACATTCCTCTGCAAAGTGACAATGTTTCTCCATCAGTACAGCTTTGCTTCCTCAATGCTGTTCCGGCATTCGGTTCCACTTTTTGCTAGTTTGAGGGGTTTTTTGGCAGGAGGTGGAGGGGATGATCTAATTAATGTGGTTCCAGTGGTAGCACTTTATAGTCTGTGATATTGCAGAGCCTCTTTTTCTTCTACACACTGCAATACACCTGTAAAATCATAAAGCCTAGCAGGAGCTGCAATCAATTCAGTTGTTCTTTTTCTCTGAAGCTGAAGCAGCACCACCACAGTGACTCTAGCCAGGCGCATATCCAACCTGCTCCTGCAGACCCCAGAGACAGACTCCACACCCTCCCTGGGGTGGTTTCTTCCGGGGCCTGGGTAACGTCAGAAACTACCCTTGATGTCCAAGCAGATTCTCCCTTACTGCTGTTTAATGCTGCCACCCTATCATCCTGCCCCTCATGAATGCAGTGAACAGGTATTTCCATGGTAATACCTACCTTTAAGTGACTTGGGTTCACTCACCTCTGCTGTAGTCCTGTAGTGACTGTAGTCCTCATAGTCACCACTGCATCTCAGGCTTAACCTCAGAGGGTGACTATTACAATGTCTCTGGCTGGGAGACAGAGATCCAACCAACAGTGAGCCAACAGCCAACACCACGGACACAGTGAGCACCCCATTGGAGGGATTGCTGTTAACTGCTGCCTCCTGTCAACTAAGGTGGGCTGGTCATTACAAAAAGAGCTGTGATAGTCCTTCCCACATGCAGAATGAATGTTTATCCCTGTCCTTGAGCTCTGCTCCTTTCATATTTCTGTCTCTGTCTCTCCTGAGTTGCTCTGGTAAGCCAGGGAGACAGTGCAAGTTTTCCTGCTTGTTTTTTTCCCCTTTCCTGGTGTGCATGTCAGACCCTGTCTCTGAGGTCTCAAGGGTTGTTCTTCTGTGACAGCTACAAGCAAAGGCTACAAGCACTGTCGAGTGTTTTCAATAAGAGCTGAAAGGTATTGCAGCTTTGTGGGAGGCCAGGACAGGGAAGCAGTTAGCAGTGAGCACATCCTGGATGGATGGATCTTCTAACAGAGGTTAGGGAGGAAGATGCTAATGGGCAACATTGTGTACAACCCTCAACATAAGGTGCTGCCATGGCTGAGCCTAAGATGGGACAGGAGAACTGGGAAAACCACGACTGAAATCATGCTCCCTGAGAGAGGTGACAGGACTCAATGGGACAGATGAGAAAGGAAAAGCTCTTGATCCTCCTTAGCCAAACCCACCAGATAAACTATGTAAGCTGACTGTTCAGAACCTCATTAAGAGTAACTGGCCTGGATTTAGTGGGAAACAAACTTTTCTCTTTTCTCACAATTTTACCAATATTGAAATTGTTGCACATTGATTAGATTCACTGTGAAAGAGGGCATGAATATGAGAATGACTTGTTCCCCCTTTCTCATCTACTGCAGTATTAGATTTTCCCCATACTCTTTCAGGACCTAATTCCTCTGACGGAAAAGAGGAAGAGCAGCGTCTCCTCAGGATCCTGTCAAGAAAATCCATCTGCTTCCAAAGGCTATTACATGGCTTACTCATGCATGGTAGACCCTCATAGGCTCCTTGCCCTTCACTGAAGTTTATTTAATGAGAAGAGGCATGTGGGACAGTACCCGTTTCAAATACTGGGAAATCCTCCTAATGTGTATTTATTTTAGTGTCATTAGACCATGTACCTCTGCCACAACTTTCCCAAATGGTGAAGTATACTGAGTTTTTGCTCTGATTGTTATCAGAATTATTATAATTCTTGCTCTTTGATTTGTTTTTCTACATCAATCTGCAGCAGAACACAGTGAACCTGTCAAGAATCCTTCTAGCTGACTGACCAGTCAACAGCACTGGCAATTCCACTAATGAATCTGTTTAATCAATGTATCTAAGGTGAACAAGATACTTAGGAAGCTTTGCAGGAAACGGAGACTGACTTGTCATAGCTTCTTATGCTATTCTTAAGTTCATAAGAGCAGAGTAACTCGGGTCAAGGAGAGAAATCATTGAACAAGAAATAAGTCACTGAAGTGCTTTGCTGAATCAGGTTTTAAGTGTGTGCTCAGATTCAGTGGGAATTGTGCCTCAGCTGAAGTTTGGGCAGAATGGAAATCTTTTCAAAGTTTATCTCATTCTTAACTGATATCCCACACAAGGATCAACTGTTGATTTAGCCCCTAAGGCCCTGGTCTGCAAGCTGCCATGTTCCCTACACTCCCATATAAATATCCTTTACAGCTGTTTAAAGGGTTTGAGGTGGACTCTTCCTCTCAAAAAAAAGGTATCTGGCAAAGTTACTAATTTCTTTACCTTCCATTAGTAATACAGTTGCGGGTGCTGTTGAAAGATCGCGTGTTTCTTGCTTACACTCCTTATGCAGGCAGTCTTCTGGATATTCTCCAGCCAGAAAAGCCCTCTCTCCCTGCCATCTGCCCAACATTAGCACTTCAGAGAGCACAAAGGCAAGGGTCCCTGCAGCATTGCATCAACACCCCGACACTGCTCCACTGAACCTTGCCAGCTCCACTCCCATCGCCTTGTGCAGCTTGTCAAGGGTCACAGTACGAATTGAAAGATAATAACCATACCTTGGATACAACTTCAGATTTAATCGGAAGCCTAGATAAAACTGAACTTACCTGCCTGTCCTGTCATTAAAACCAAAAACTTTTGGATAGAACTATGCCAGAATTTGCAAAGGGACACAATCCTGATCTTTGACAAACTCTGTCCACCACATGGACCCTTTGGAGAAGAAATCTGTTCCTTCCAAAAAGTTTGAAAGTCTGTTATCAAATCCAGCGCTTCAGAAGCCATAGCTTTCTTGCACTATTTGGCCATGCATTTTCATCTTCATAGTTCTCCCTTGTACTTCTGCAATTTATATTAACCACTTCTGAACTTGATGATGGAGAGCTAACTTTATGCAAGAAGCTCATAAGCTCAGCTTGTTTCAACTGGCAAAAAAGGGCTTCAAGCAAGGATGTGATTCTTTCTGAATATAGCTGAGAAAACACTAGGGAAGGATAAGAACTATTTAAGCTCATGGATGATGTTGCAAGCTGCTGTGGCAGTCTGTTTGCAGACTTCTGGAAAAACATCCCTATGGATCTTCATATTCCCTTCACTTTTGGAAAGATTCCTGTGTCAGTATGGGGTCAGAAATCACCCCCTCTCCTTTTATTTCTCTCTCTCAAATGGAAGATTTCAGCCCTCTCTGCATTTTTGCAGCAGGTGACCAATGCAGAAAATGGAACAATTGTGGCATTAAGAGAACGATTAAGCCAAGTATCCTGCTATTAAGTCATTCTGCAAATCAGACATGAAGATCTTTTTAACCCATGAAATTTTCTAGCACACATGTCACCAGTGCATGTGATCCTTCTGCTGTCATGCCTCTGGGAAGCCACAATCACCTTGTGCTTTATACCAAAGTCTTTGCATGACAGAGAGCCACAGGCTGTGCAGCCCAGACAGCAGTGAGCTCCAGAATAACTCACAGGCAGGAGTCAGGAGCTGTTTGGGATGGCTCCCATAGCTCCACTGCAGTACAGGACGGAGCTGGACATGCAGGGAGACTCTGAAGAGAGCTTGGTGCTGGCTGCAATGACACAACCTTTCCCTGGTGGTCTGGGGTGGAGATTGCTCAGCTGCCCTTCTGCCAGCACAGTTCCCCTGTCACATGTGATGTTCCAAGACCCACACCACATTCCTCCCTAAAAACTTACAGGATTTAGAAAAGGCTGTGCTACTCATATAACTAACTGCCCATTACCGCTATCGTACCAGCCAGTCAAAGATCTCTGAGTACTTTTTTAAAGTATTCATTCACAGCAGGATTGCAAGTGCTTAATTTGTAGCTGAACCGAGCAGCAGCCCTTAGAGAAATGGTGCCATACATAGTAATTCCGCTCTGGCTGACTTCTGGTGCCACCAAGCGGTCCTTCAATCAGCAGACTGTCTTGGCCAGGACCGTACTGAAAGCAGAGCCACGAGCAAAGCAGTTCCTAGCTCCCTGTGGGGATGGTAGCATCCTGCAACCTTCACTGCTTTCTGTGCCAATGGCAAGGGCGGCTCCTGGCTTCACGTAGCTAATGATACTGTGCAAAACAGACAACATGAAGAACATAAATATAGATTTACCCACAGGTGTACACTATGTGTCTCAGAGGAAAGAAATGGCACCCTCCTGTTAAGCAAGAACAGTAAGTACTGAAAAAAATAAACCACTTTGCTGCTAACAAACTCATTGGAGCAGCCCTTACAACAAATCAAACCTACCATCTCCATCAATGTCTGACAAATTGTAGAACAAGAACTTGTCTTCTTTTTGTATTGCTGCTCTGCAAATGTCCCGTCCTTACTTGTTTACTGATTCTTGCTACAGATAATATAATAATACCTAATTTACATACAGATTAAAAATTACCTTGAAGGTTATTTACTCCTTGATGAGGAAAGGCAGTGGCACACCGTACAGGTATATAGGTTCCATTAAGCCAGTGTCATATAAATACTAGAACTAAAAATTTGGCATTTAGTTTAGATGGGTCAATATCATAAACTGGACTTCAGAAAACTGCTGTTTTCATAGCAGTTCAGGTACTAAGTTTTATTCCAGATACTAGTAGCAACTGCTTAACTGTTGCTATTTACTTCAGAGTTCAAAATTTATTAGGCTTGCTCTGGTTATCAAAAATTGCTCAGTTTGTTCTTGTGACTCATTGCATTAGATTCAGCACATTTTATGAAACTTTCCTTTCCCTCTCCCTGTCTCAGATGTTGTCAGCCCAATGTGCTTTCAGAGCTGGCACCATGAAAATAGCCATCCCTCACTCTGTTTCTCTCTCTTAACTTTGACTCCTGACACCGGTTTCTGTATCAGGACACTTCACCTCGATCCCTAGAGGATGCTAATCACTGAGGAGAGATGCAAAAGGCATAAGTCTCCAACAGCCAGTCTTCCTGTGTAATTCAGTAACGACAGTGAATGCTTTTTTCCAAAGGCATGTATATGGTTGAACACCCAGCTATCACCATGTCTTCAGTAATACATTCTCTGCATAGTAAACAAGAACTAGAGATGGAAAAATAACATGCGTTGATGAAAATGTATAAAATCTCCCCTTTTTCCTTAGTCTCCTAAGTCGTTAAACTTTTATGTATTAATTTACTTAGATCTTCATATCTTTTACCATGCATTAAGCTTCATTATTACAAAATATTACAGATCTTTTATCATCTCTGACTGCTTGTTTTCAGTTTAACAAGGGAGCAATTGCTGAGAATGAGACAGGCATACACAGTGTTCCTAAGCTTACTAATTTTCTTTATGCTCCACATACTATTGAAGCTTCATAGCCGGCTGAAATATGTCTTCACTGATCTTTTTTCTGTCCTTTCTCAGAAGAGGATGATGCATATTTTCCCCTTCTGAAGAACCTTGCAAGTGAAGCATGAACTTAGTCTTTGTAAATGCATTTCAGGTATTGAAAAGACTGCCGAGATGCTGCCAGGCAGCGGCTCTGTGGGAAAGGGGAGCCCAAGGCCATGACTGGGGCATGTGGCAGGAACCTCCTGCTGGCAAGGGCCAGCCCTGCTGTACCCAAGCACCGGCATCCTCACCACTTTCTGGCTGATGCTTAGTGGCATTAAGAACATGGGTTATGCTCAGTTTTAGTATATAGGCGAAGTGCGTGTCAGTGGACTTCCAGGCAGTTTCAGTCCTCTGTAACTTTAGGTCTAGGCTGTGATGACTAATGACAGAAGGGTACTCATAAGCTTTACAAAAACTCAGGTTTTTGTAAAACAAGGTTGCTTGTCTGGTTGCACAGCCCTATAGCCATGGATGAGCACTCACAGTTCCACACTTAATCCAATATTCACTTTTTTAATGAAATGACACCTTCTTCACAGCTAGATCAAGTGTAGGACATTGGGTTAAAAAAAAATGGATGTGAAAAGACATATCACCAATCTAAGTGCTCATTATTGTGTTAAAAAGGAAACCTAACCTAAAGCTTCAGGAAAAAGTAGCTTTAACAATTGGTACATGTTCCTTGATAAGAATGCCTTTTAAGAGGGGCATATAACAAGTCTTCTAGCATGTGTAAAAAGGTAGGATTAGAGCATCCTTAAACCCCAAGGCATTGACTGAGTCTGTAAGCTTCAAGCCCTTGTGCTGATTCTCACTTGGAGCAGTTCACCTCCAACAGCATTGGACTAAATCAAATAAGGAGAAAGAGGACGTGAAAAGGCACATCAGTATTGTGAAATTACTCTGTAGAGGACTCTCCAAGCTCCCAGAGTGGCTGCACTTAGAGCTCACTCAGTACTAATGGGGTGCCTGAAGTAGGATCACTTTTCTGGAAAGTAGGAGTAACCGCAGCCTAGCCCCATCCCTTCCCAGCTCTGAAGACACAGGCAGGTAAATCAGCTCTCACTTGTGCTTTCTCCCCTGCTTCTTAATCAGTGATTAGCTCCTTTTGTCCCTCACCACAGCCTACACAGGCCTTGGAAATACAGCACTATGCTTGCTGCCATGTAACGAAAGACACTATGGCAGAAAAGAGAGGTATTAAACAGCTTTCATTTAAAAAAAAAAAAAAAAACACATTGCTGCTACTTGTTGTTACGGTTCACAAACCCTGCTGAAAAAAAAGGGCAAGTATCTAATACAGAAGACAGGGTGCCCAAAAGGGCAGGGCTGGCTATACTGTGTAAATTTTTCTTCCTTCCCTGTAAAAGGGAAGGTATAATAAAAAAAATTTGCACCTTGCCCCTTCAACAGAGTACTGAAACCTTAAGTTGTGTCAAAAAGATATGTGCAAGGCCAAATTACTAGTTTCATTAAGATACTTCCACAGAATAGCCTTTTTAAAAAAAATAAATACAGCCCTTTCACTGTTACCTCTTCAATCCTGTGTTCATTTTGACATATGTGATTTACTTTTTTAAGACTCTTCACCATAGATCCATTGTGAGAGAGATAAGGGACAGATTCCTTGTAGAAATCACCATTTTTTGCTGCAGTAATTTTTCTCAGTTCTCTGGTCTCTTTCATTTCAAAAGAAAGGCCACTAGCTTTATTTTTTTCTAAGCTTCTCAGCTTCATTACATACTCTTACTGTATCTTGCACAATTTGACAGATGTCGTAAGTATAGTAAGGCCATATATGAGTAAAGAAACCAAAAATAAAATGGAGAAATAAGAATAAAGTAAAACTTGAGTGAGACTTTTTTCTTAAAGAAACCTACAAATGCTTAAGTTGCAACATGATTCCTTGTAGTTATTCCAAAATCCTACTTAACTGCATTTTCAAGAATTTATGAAGACCTTACACATCCATTTGTTAGCTATGTGGGGAATTTTCCATCTTGATAACCTCAATATAATTCTGAATATTGTTTTAATCCTCTTACAATCTTTACCTTGACGAAACCTCTCCTTTTAGTAGTGGGGCTGACATTTTACCCTCTATTTTTTTTCATTTTAAGTTTGTTTTCTTCCTAAATGATGTCAGCATACCCACACTTATCCTATAACCAGACAGGAAAAACTTTAATTCAGAGTAACTGTGTGTCCTAGGAAAACTATGTGTGTACATGCATACTGTGTGTGTTGATCTATCCTTACTGCACTCATAACACTGTGTCATGCTGGTATCCATGCAGTATTACATGTATTGCTCTGGCAGGACTCTGACAAGTCTACTTGGAGTTCAACTTTCATTGGACTGTCTTACATAGGGTGATTCAGCACACATATTGTCTAACCTTTCAACAATGGATACAAATGATGGTCTTAACCAGAAAAAAAGTCACATTTTTAAAAGGCCTGCAGAAAACAAAAAACAAAACAAACAAAAAACCCAACAACAACAAAAACAAACAAACAAACAAAAAGACAAAACAAAAAAACCCAAACACATGTAGGCAATTTGTGGGAGCTGAGTGGATATTGTGCACTTAGTGGGATGAAAAATACAGAAATTAATCTTGGCATGTTTTTTTCCTTTGTTTTTTGTGACTGGGTTGTTGCCATTTACAGCTAGGTAAATACTCACCAAATTCAAGAAAAAGGTAAATGGGTCAGTGAGCAAATAACTGAAAGAGCTACTAACTCAAAGTGTCTATGTGCAAGCAGTTAAGTAATAAGAATTACAAATAAGGAAGAACAAGTTTTGAATTCACCTGAACTGTGGGTAGACAGGAATAAAAGAAGCAGCGCTTAAATGCTGATCACTTAGAGACAGACTGACTTGTGTGCCTGTAAACAGTGGGGTATTCCCCTGGGCAATGACAACGTGGCTCTCAGACACCCCTCTGGCTACCCGAAACCCTCTCCTTTCCACATGGGTTGTTATTACCTGCTCCATCCTGAAGCTGACAGTATCAGGAGGACTGTACATGTTTCACTACTGATGGTGCCTATTATTTTGTAGATTAGACAGTTCTGTGATTTTTTAATATTAGTGTCCCTGTAGCTTTCCTTAAATGGGTAACATGGTCCTCAGTAAATTAGGTACTAGTTTATAACACAAAACCTCAGCTTTTTAAAAGCTATGGATCAGAAACATTCTGTTTTATTCCCATCTGTTTATCTGTGCAACTACTAAGGGACTTGTACTACAGACCTTTTTCTCCCCTTTGAGTGAGGAAAGGATGAGAGTAATTGCAACAGCTGCAAAAGTCTTTGAAAGGGAGACTTTCAGTGTTAACTTGGGCACTGAACTGCTGCTGTCTTGGAAAATGTCTCCCTTAATGACATGCTTTGGCATCTGTTTTAATTTTGGTTGCTGACATAGCAGAGAGGATATTGTTTTCCGTCATTATTGTTTTCTCTAGGGAGTTTCCACAGAATATATATAACAATCATATCTTTCTCTTACAATACCTGTGAGATGGATAATACTAGCAGCTCCTGTATTCTTTCTATACCTCTAGTCAGATCTATTAAGAATACCTTTGTTTAGCCTTTGAGAAAACAAAATATATTTTTTTTACTGCCATCCTGAGGAAACAGTTATTTCTCTGCATCATGCTGTGATACTGCCTTCAGTCACATCCCTCTGGAAAGTGTCCATGTGTTTTTTCTCTATTATATTAAGACGTAAGAAGATTAAAGTTATATATTTCATTTAAGGTGATGTTTAGTTTCAGATGTTCCTAATCCAGAGTGTTTATGCCCAATTAGATACTCAGGAGGGCTTATCATATAAAGTTCTTTCAACTGGCATCAGAAGAGTAACATTCATTTTTTAGAACTAGCTAAAATTAAAGCCTAAGTCATTGAGAGTCATTTGAACTGTGAATCACAGTCTCCATGACTGGAAGTTTCCAGATGTGCAAATATCAAGCTCTCCTTCGGAGCTTTCTGAAAGAAAGGGATGTGTGTTTCATAGCTACAAGTCTGCATCAAAAATAGTCCGCGGTATAGGAATGATACTGAATGGTACCAGTATTTGATGCCACGCCTTTTGTCTAAATATATACAAATAAATAAGCCATGCATCCAGATCTCACCGAAACTAAGCACACAACTGATGCAATTGCATAGTAATAGTATGATCTCAACTGGCCTTTTTTCCACATAAAATAAGATTTTGAAACAATATCTAAAGATGACGAAGTTGTGATAAATCCTAATACCTTTTAAAAAATAGAAAATATCAGCCACATTTCCTTTCTTTTCCCCTTCTTTAATTCTCTTAACTGCTTTGGAGATCATTGATCTGAACTTGGATGAAACATACCCGGCCCTCTTTTGCACACGTGCACAGCTTTTGCACCCTCTTTCAGATGTTTGTCTTCCTTAAGTCAGTCACATCAAGGGCTGAACATATGAGACATGCCACTTTTGTAGCACACCTCCCTACTGTACTTCAACAAAACTCCATTTCAGCATGAACAAAAACAGGATCTGGTCTCAAGGCAGGCAATAAGAACCCCTGGATTACAGAGTACTTTTTCAAGAGCCTTGCCTTTAATCCTTGCTACCTCCCGTAGAGATTGGCACAACCATGAGGTCAAAAGAGCCCTCCTTACACCAAAATGGATGTGCATGCTGCGTGACTCCTGTCCTAGAGAAAGATTAAGCTCATGGTAGTTAAAACAGAGATCTGTGACACCTAGAAACTGAGATTGCACTGCTTAGTGCATGTATAACTAACATTAGCTTGCCTAGAACCCAATGGAATCATACTAAAAAGTGTAACTGGTAGCAGCACGTAGGTACTTTGTGCCATTGTGATAGCATAGCTATACACAATGCATAACCATTTTACATACATGTCTGAGCAATGTGACCACCAGGAGGGGAAGGAAGTATACATATAGCTGCACACAGGAAGCATCCAACTAAGCAAAAGGTGCCAAAGGACAACATAAATACAAAAGGCTGCAGTACACAGGGCATCCTGCTGCATGCAAATGAAGAGGGACTGACAAAACCAGAACCGAGGTAAGCAGTAGGAGAAGCAGATGAGATCACTCTATCAGGAGAGGGGCAAAGAGCATATAAACATCAGACAGGGAAAGGAAAGACATAGAAGGAAGATGACAGGCCCACATATGATGAGACTTCCCTTGACGAAGAGCTCTCAAGCTGATTGCCTCCATCTCCTTCACCAAGGCCACCAAGGACTCAGACATCAACCCTGGCCTCATGGCATCAACTTTGTGGTACCACATAGAATCATAGAATAGTTAGAGTCTGAAGGGACCTTAAAGATCATCGAGTTCCAACCCCCCCATGCCACGGACAGGGACACCTCCCACGAGACCATACACAGAGGTCACTTAAGATATGGGTGTTAAGGACAAACAGTTTTACGTATGTAGTGAAGATGATTAATACTGCATAAGTACTAACCATTAGCACAAAATGACATGTTAATGAATGAATTTAATAAAGGCTTTTGAGTTTAAAATTGGCCTGCTTTATCAGTCTGCTAAAAACTCCAATCATAATGATCTTTAATTCCCTATATGTAAACATATATTTAGTTGCAAGATTACCCTCTTTTTAGCTTTAATGATCACAAAGTAAAAATGTGAACAATTATCTTTTATGAGTGCCAGGGTCCTTGGTTATAAAGCTTATCTCATCCTTGCTATGAGAGTACTGTATCTGGATCCTACCAGGACATGAGCCTCTTTCTCAGTGTAAAGAGTTAAGTAGAGGCAATTCATATAGACGTGCAAGCATCTTAATGATCAGAAAGTTCAAGCTGACCGACGCTTGTGCTGTGACTACTGCAGATAAGTAAACATGTAACTTTGCAGTGTAATCTGACTGCTGAAATGCTGTTTGCAGGACATCTCCTTCCCTGGTGTAAGTCGGCCAAGTTCCATGGCAGTCCATCAGACCCAGCTGAGATACTGGTCCCACCCATGAAAGCCAAAGCTCTGGAATTTGATCGCCTCTCAAATACTTGCTAGCAAAACGTACTTACTGAAAGCTTTAGCAACTAAAATTGCTGTCTGTCTGTGTCATTTTTAAGGTGTCACTGCCTAGGTATCTAGATTGGAATCTCTTGCTGCCGTCAACACATGCTCTATATCGCTTTTAATTATCTCTAATTTTGCAAAAGCATACTCTTTAGCAAACATATAGCTTCAAAGGATGTGTGCATCTCGCTGTCCTTCACTTTACAAAAATATAACTAGAATTTCACCTCCTCTTCCCATTCCACAGAGATTTGTCTGAAGACTTTTTTCTTTTAACTTCTACTCATAAACTTCAAATGGAAACAGTAGTGACTGATTACAGCAGCCTTGTGTTTAATCAGCAGTGCTGCCCATTTGCCCAAAGCATTTGATTTGCATACTCTTTAGTTAGATGCTACATCTTCTTCAGTTTGATATCAAAAGGACATAACCTTGCTAGTCTGCATCAGATATCATTGTTACTATATTTCTGCAGCTGTAACTGAAAGCCTTCTCTGGCTGAATGCTGGGCTTAAAATTTTTTTTGTGTTTATGTGAAATGTTGTTCAAACATGCCTCTAACACTACATATGCTTGACATTTTTTCATCATCTTCATTTTAAAAAAATACAAAAATTAAAATTATACTCTGCTAGGTACTAGAAAATTGGTAATATCTTAAAATATTTAATAATGCACTCAATGTTGAATAAAAAGTACCCCTGTGACTTTGCAGGCTGAACTAGAAGAATGTTATAAAAGATCCCCAAATTAAGTTTCTGTGAAGTAGAGATTAGAACCAGTTATGCAATACTAGACAAAAGAGAGATCATTTGAGTTTGTAAGCTGATTACACTGCTCCCTTGCTCTGACTAAAGTGCCTTGGTTGTCCTACTTCAGGCTCCACTGATAGTGCTGACAATTTTTAATTCCTAAATACATATTAGTATATGTAATGCCATTAGGAACACACTTAACTTCTCTGAGCACGCTTTAATCATAATTTCTGTGAGACTTGGTAGGTGTTTGTGTATCTAAAGCTTATGACTTTGTGAGACACATGACATTTTGTCTGGTGCTCCGTACCAGTGGGAGTTAGGGACTGACTAGAATTCCTCCCCACTGACTTGTTAAAGCTTCCTCTGCTCATTCCTACAATCCTGTGCAATGTAACTTACAAGAGAAAGTCTGGGGAATAACAGCAACTCATTTAAATCCTCGAGGATTCACTTACGATCCGCCATATCTCATCATATGACAGAGCAGCCAACTGGGTCCCTGTGTGGTACTTCCTTCCCTGATCCTAGGGACAGCAGGTCCAAAACCAGCCTGCTCTGTTATCTGCTATGTTTTCTGGAACTTATACACATTCCAAAGATAGCTCATTTTTTCAGTTTACAGATTTACCACACCACTCCCACCTATAAGAGATGTTTCACTTGTTACAAAGCTCATTTAAAATCGCCCTTAAAATAAGCCAGCTTGAAATGAAAGACAAAGTGGCACTGTACCTTCTAACACAGCATCATTACAAGTGTTCTTAATAAAGTAAGCAGGTGGAGTTGGGGCGCCGGGCTGAATGTGTTTTCATCACAATCATACTCGGATTCCTTATGTTTGAGGCTGCATACATTAGATAAAAGCTCCTGATGGGAGAAGTTCCTGCTCACAGCCAGCTCTGTTAGTTTCTTTGGGCATGGAAATGTTCTGTGATTGGACCACAAGACTTCCACTCTGTCTGTTTATGCAACTTTTTGACTCCTTGGCATCACTTAAAACTTCTTCCTCCCACCTGGGTGACTAAGGGTGCTGCTTTTGCAGAGTAAAGCGTCTTCATCTGTTGAGTATAATATTTAACATCATTTGCACACTGACGAAACGCTCAACAGAAATATTTGAATGGGAAAATGCAAGTGCCTCATTACCAGCTCTTGACTGAGATTAGACATGACCGTAATTAATCATTGCAGGATGACATTAAGCATCATGTGGCTGACCTCCTCCACAATCTTTGAGAGAGCGCAACAATTACAAAATGTAGATAACAACACGGTGTAACTTCTTGTCTTCTCATTCATGTTCTGCACCTTTAGCATTGTTTACAATTTCATATTGTTTCTTCTATCAGCAAAATAACTTAATTGGCTTTTACATGTGTCCTGTTTGTACAAGATTATTTTCTTAGATATGCGTATCAAGATTGGATTCACGTTTTACATGAAAATACCTGGACAACCTCTCATTAATATAACTGTAGAACTCAGGGAGCAAGCGTCGTCAGAGTCAGGACAGTCAAGAATATTGTCAGATATACCAACCCTCACCATGAGAGATCAAATACAGCAATCTTCAGCTCTATAGCACACAAAACTGAATTACATCTGAAGCTGCAAGTAGTAATCAAAGAACTGGTGAGTTCATAGCATCCCCAAAGATGCTGTTAACAGACTGTAGCTGTAACACACTGGAAAACAGGCCAAGGGGGACCTATCTCACTTTATTCAACAACTTTCTAAATGTTATTATGTTGCAGGAATTCTAGGAGTTTTGAATGAAATAAAATAACTCTGTAAATTGCCTGTCAGAAATGCACAAGTCAAGTAATACAGCAAGGGCTTTTTTGGCCTTTATTTTGAATATATATTCTGAAAGATGCTCAGAAACTGAACTTTTGTCTTCAGAAAAGGTTTCGCAATAAGCATGTATCAACGTTGTCTGAAATGTCATCTCAGAACTTGGTCACTTTAGGTTGTCAGTAGCATTCTTCCAGCGGCATCCACCAGCGTGGATGCTGGTGTTTGACACCTAGCCATTGGTGTCATGCTAGGCCACCAAAACCACTTCAGGCAGCACCAGGGATGAGAGCACATGCAACACTCCTGGGTTTTTTTGCTGTGAGCCCTGAAGTTCAGTAGGTCTCCACCAGAGACTGGAAATCTTCTCTGCACATCAGATTACAGTGGCCCTTCTTCAGAGAGCCTGGCACCAGCCTCCTGCGCTGTAAAGGGGATATCAAATGAAACCACTGTGTTTCTTCTAAATGACCTCCTTGCCACAGACATTTCAAACATATGAGAGCTTCTAAAGTGGAAGTGCACCTTACATAATGACATCATTGTGTGCCAAGCATTTGGCTCATATATGAACTCTGTGGCAGAGATGCTAGTTCTCTGCTGCCGTCTGTTTTGCTGTGTATAAGCTCCCATAGCAGCTGCACAATAATTACAAACACAAACAAGAGATAGTGGCAATGCTACTGAACATACCCTTGACCAGATAAGTATCTTGACTTCTGTGTGTTCAAAAAAAGGCACTACAATTGAGAAGTGTCTGCCTATTGTAAGGGAATTTGAGCAGCTAGGAAAGGTGTGAGTCCTGGAAGTGCTCTGGGGCTTGCTAGCAAAAAGGAATCCAAACGAATGGGGTTTTGCTCTTCCCTAGGTGAAAAGCATGGTGCACCCAACAGGTCAAAACACACTGCTCCCTGCCTCTTCAGCTGCACTGCAGCACAAAGAGAGTGCACTCTCACTCCCTAAGCTTTGAAACAAGCCCTTGAGTGTCAGGCACTAACTGCCATAAAGAGCTGTCACTTACCCATCTCCCTTACCAGAGCTGCTTTGAAATCCTTAGTGAGAGGCATGTTATTTGCAAAGACTGCTAACTCCTGCTACAGAGTCTGATCTCAAATATTTATTTTAATAAGAGATGAGATTGTGCTTGTTCCTTGCCACTTCTGTTACATTTCCTGATAGAACACAGTAAACATATGAAAAGGTGTCTTTCGCAGGTATTTGGTTAGCATGAGAATTGCAGATTTAGCCTTGCAGTGTGTTAAGTTTCTTGTAAAGTGCATTATTAGAACAGGGAAAAAAACACAGGGCAATTCTCCTGTCTTGCTTCAGCAGCCATGATGACTGATGGATTACTTACATCTGTCTGTGAACAGGAAAATATATTTCAAGGTCTCAAATTTATTATTTTTTTTTAAAGCAGAATTTCTGATCTTACACGCTGACTGATTTTGAATAACAAATGGAAATAACGGACTTTTAATCCTTGCTTCCAACATCAGTTTGCTGCCTCTGCCATTAATAAATCCTGAAAAAAATGAACCAATAGTGGGGAAAAAAAATGTGTTGCCTTTTCCTCATCAATTTCAATGCTTCTTCTAGTATTTTTAGGTGTTATTATGACAATAAAAATGACTCCATATTCACTCATTACTTCTCTGGAATGAGTTTATTCATCAGCACCTGAACTTTAATTTCTCATACACTAATACCTCATGTTTCTATTACTCATTTCTGCCCAGGATACCAGCTACTTTGCCTTGCATTTTGGAAAGAAACAATTATTAACCTCATCAGTGACAGTGTACAGGGCTTACACTTTGCTTGAAAATTTCAAAAACACATTGGAAAACTTCCCATGAAGTTAAGTGTTGCAAAAATGATAAATTCTGGTCAAAAAGTGACTCAACTTGTTTGGACTGGCTGTAAAATGTAGTAACAGCTGGGCTAAAGAAAGTGACATACCCCAAATCCTCCAATGAATAAAAACACACATGCCATAACATGAGGCAAAGCCCTCAGCTAAGAGGCAGGTCACACGTGTTTCAACATACATAATATTTATATGGAGAAAAGCAGGTTTGTAAAATTGGCAAAGTCCCTGGAAATGGGGGGAGTTCCTTAGAAATGCACCTAAAAAAACCCCAGGTATGCTTGGGGCCTTGGTCACTGACATCCCATATAGTAAATGCAACTACTATAAAAGCTAAAAATCAACACTATCTACCAAGCTCTCCAGGACCAGCTGCAATGTCCCCAGTGAGAAGTCAAGACTAAGTGAATGTGACTTTGGAAATGAGTGTGAGAGTGTGTGTGTGAAATTACCAAGGAGGATAACAGTGCCACCACTGTCAGTTCTTAAAACCCCAGCATCCAAACACACACTGTTTTCTCTGTCATGCTCATGACAGTAAGACGTGAAAACAAAGTAGAAATAAAATACCTAATAAAAATGCATTACTAGGTTATGTAGACAAAAGCTTCTGTAAGACATAAACCTACCATAAGCCACTGCAAGTTTAGCCAGTCAAACAACCGCTAAAACAAATATTTGACAAATCAAAACACATTTTTTCAGTATCACTTAGAAAGGCTCTCTAATATTTGAACATACCGAACAAGATAATCAAGTCTGAAAGACAAGGACAGAGAAAATAAATATTGAAGTCAAGACAGAATGCCACAGATGTGAAATGTGAGCCTATTACTAAGCTTTGCATGCAATGTTTCAGAGCAGGATCAAATGAAGGAGGTGCAGAAAGCTACCAAATCTTTCCTCTGGTGAAAAGAATGATATACGCTACAAGACAGTGTTGAATTGTACCCATACTGTTCTAAGGCAAAGTTGTCGTTGATGGCTGCAGTAAATAACATCCTGCACTGCTCAAGGCTAGATTCTCCCCTCCTAGAAATCTAAAGAAAACTTCTGCCACTGGTCCCAGTAGAAGTAAAACCAAATGTAAGCAACAAATCAGTGCAAAATAAGAATAACATCTTTAACACAGATTTATTCCTGCAGACCTCATTGATACTCAGGGTTTGCCTGTGTAACATGCCAGTGTTTGGCTTAACTGTGAGAGTTGAATATTTGAATTCATTTTAAGTATCATTAAATCCTATTTGTATGTCTAAATTAACATCATATACCAATCAGAATTCGTTACACATAGCTCAGAGGGCTTGACACATGCATTTGACATGGCTGCTAGCCAGATGTGTTGTTGCTTGAAGAAACTTAGTCACCTTCAACAGTCCTGAAACCTATGCAGCCAGCAGCCACTTCACCCTGTGGTTACACACTTGGCTTGCGCCTACCCATACTGAAAGGCACACTCTCTTTCACACACAGCTCCTTCCACCTGATGACAAAGCACTGAGCTGTATCTGGACTTTAAGTACTTTCCCATACAGAAAAGATGAGAGACTTGGCAACTCCTATGACACTAAGAAAACATCGTTTTCCTTCGCTGCCCAGTCCAGTTGTCTGTAGGGATGGCTCCTGAGTCACATATAGCACTGGGAAGTTAAAGTGCAGTATTTTTGCTGGAGCTACAGCCAGTGATGGCAGCCAGGTGACAGGAGGACAGGGTTGCTGGATAATCAAGTGTCTAACTATGAGAGCAAGCGAGCCAGCAGGGAATGCAAGAGATGCCAGCTCTTCACTGCCTTGCTGTCTAGCTGAATATCCAGCTATCCCTCAGCGAAGAACTACTGCCATATTCTGCTTGCAAATTACTCCCAGAGCCTCTGCTTGGAGGTAGGTGCTACGTGTCTTGAAGGGAAGACTTGCATATCCACTTTTAGTCTAGCTAAGTGGGGTGGAATATATTTCTTTGGCCTTGGAGCTATAGGGAAACAGCTGTAGTAATTTTGTTTAGCTCAAGAGGAGGAATAAAGAAGTTTATGCACCTAAGAGTTCATAAGAACACTGCATAAATTCTGAGGTGTCTTCTGTCACACGGGGATGAAATAGCAGCAGAGGGATAAGCATGCTGCTCTAACAACACATGAATTTTGGGTACCACAATATTTTTGTTGAAAGAGAATATTAGATTCTTCAACACCTGTAAATGCCTTAATAATGGCAAAAGAATTGAATGTGGAGATTCAAATGAGCTTGTAGTAAGACAACAAAGCCAACTAAACAGCTTGGTAGTAGAGCTCAGCATTCATAGCTCCATAAAACTGTGATCACCCTTCAGCTGGTGCCATTTCAGGCACGGACCACAGGCATCACTAAGACACTTTTCAAGTATTTTAACCAAAGGACTACACCTTCAAAACACTATCAGAGCACCAAAAAGATATTATCTACCTTGTGGGAATTACCCCCTAGCCCTTCTAAACAGGAAGTTCCGGTTACAGTTTGTTTTCCTCTAGAATTAGGAGTCTTTAAATCAGTGACAGACAACCGTACATGGTCATATAGCATGGGTAACAGTAAAGCTATCCCAAATTAGCTGTTGGATGTTTAATATAGAATGCTGTGTCACACACCTAGAAGGGAGGAGCGATCATCACTGTAGGTATGCGTGGAAGTCTTTTCCACCTGGAAATCAAAGCAACAGTATTTTTTTATCCACAGTGTATCCCTGTCCTTGTTCTAAGGTTCCATGCTTTTTCACTCTGATAATGTCTTGTGCTCTTACATTTAAATCTATAGCAAGTTTGAAATATGCAAGCAGACAGGATAGAAGTTGGCTCTTCCAGCTCCTCATCCTTTCCATTCAGCCATAAAACCATTTTTCCACAGTTAACTCCCTGCTCAGATTTCTGATAGCTAACGTATGAGAGTGATGGTTGGGATGCCCACGAGGCCCCTCTTCTTGTTTAGACAGTCACACAAGAAAAGCGGATCAGATAGGGACATCAGTGTAACAGTGAGTGTGAATGGGACACCCTAAACTGTCTCAGGGGGCATTTGTCCAACGCTGATAATGCTAAAGATGAAGATGACTATCAGATGGATTAAACAGTAATGAGGCAATTAAGAGAGATTTTGGCAAAAAAAGAAGGAGCCAGCCTGAAAAGCAGTATAAAAGCAGCAGAAGGATTCTCAGCAGTGGGGAAGAGCCAGGGCAGCCCTGGGACACCCTGATTGATGCTGGTGCTGGGGCGGACATACCAGTCTTGCCGCAGGGCACCGCTGGGCACCTGCACCCCATCACTGTGAAGGCTGCAGAGGAGGGAACCCCCCATTGCCACGTGCCTATGGGGCCTTGCCAGGGGCTTCCTCAGCGGCATGTGAGTGTGGGCTGCTGGGATGGCAGAGGTGCAGGTTACAGCTGGAGCAGCACCCTGTGACACACAGCAGTACTCAGGAGAGGGGACGTGGGCTTGTAACCTACATATCCAATCAGCCACTTAACTGGGTGGGGTGAAGCGTACACGGATGGCATTATAACGTTTGGGGATTATATGGGTGTGTAAAAATTTCCTAAGTGGCTGTTAGTGTTTTGCAAGCATTCAGTATCAGTTTATCTATTATATTGCCAACACTGATCCTGAATGCATAATTCACTGATTGCTAATTAATTTCATGTCACTAAACATGACACAACATTTAGATCCTGATTTGACAACGGGGATTTGAACATTTCTACACTTCTAGAGCTGCGCGTCATTATAAAACAAGTCCAGCAACCTACACTTAAAATAGCATTAATACCTGAAACATAACAATTATTCTTGCAGTGAGGAAGAGACCCACCTGTGTTAGTAGGTTTTCACAACTTTTATGTAAACATCAGTCTTCTGCCATGTTCTCAACACTTCCAACTCCCTGAAATTCCTCATTCCAATCCTTCTTTGCAGTGATAAACAAGGAACCTAAGCCACATTTTCATGGCTGATCAGGTTGGTGAAAAATCTGTCAAGATTGTGATATAGCTGATCCTGGCTCCTACCTGCAGCCTTATTTGCTATGTTTCCACTGAAGCTGCACCCTAGGATTAATTATTCCATGAGTGCAGTCATCTTGTGTGAAGCACGTACCACGCTACCAACAGTTATCACACCAGCTTTGTACATTGCTTTAATGTGTTGTGGTACTAAGAATATATAGATGTATCCAAGGTAACAAGTGAAAAGCAAATGCTTTCTTACAGGGAAAACATTAAAAAGCAGATGTGTAAGGGTTGGTGATCCAATCAAACTGCCCAACTACAGAAAACTGCATATACTAAGAGTTCAGTATGAAGGCTTACAATGTCTGCTTTTGGTGGCAATAGCGACCTTGGCTGACCTCTGAGCAAATTTTAGCACTGGGTCTCAAATTGGACAACAACCTACTGGCTGCTTTTGAGTTTGGGTCTGACCTTGGATTACTCCTGGGCAAACTTGCCTGTTCCCAGTGATCTTTAGTTTATACGAAGTCTTATGGAACAATGTCCTTTGGCAACATGAAGTAGACTTGGTAAGGCTGGACCACAACAGCAGTGATATAAGAATAACCTGGCTGCTTTCCCTTGAAACAGACCTTGACTTCTGTTGTTCTGACTTTTGACCTGCCTTTTTCCCTGGAAAAACTTAAAGCTTGCACCAAACCTATGAGCACTGACCTCAGATACCACATGAGAAAACTTTTTACCCATCTTGGGCTTGTTACCCACCTCCCAGGCAGCTTCTGCTGACTCTGCAGCAAGCCTCTGACCCATTCCAAAGCGAATATAGAAACTGGATGTTGCCATGCTACTTAAGAGTGTACATTAGTGTATCTTGGGAGAACATGATGGTAATTTTATAAGAAGTTACATACTTCCTTCCAAAATAATAAGATTACCTATACTTAGCATGGTATAATAACACTGCTGACAGCCGCAAGGCAGATGCCTTTAAAAACAGTGACCCTTTTTCAAAAGGAAATGACAGAGGGAATAATGAAGTAGAAAATCAATGTTTTTTCAAACTGTATTTTATGTTAAATGTGGAACAAAGAACTTCAAGTACAGAAACACTGTGTCTCAAAGTTTGTATGTCAAGGCTCATGAAAATGCTGTGCATCTATGAAAAGGTACTGGGCATGATACTGCAAAATATGTGCTGTTTTAGATTCAAACCTTAAACAAACTAAAGTCTCCACTTTCAGTTTTATTACGAAAATCTTTGAATTTAAAAAAAAAAAACACAAAAGGATTATACACTGTCTTCGCTGGCCTTCCTGATGTCCCTTCTCCAATGAATTAAAGTAGTAGTACGTGAACAAACAGTAGGTACAGCAGTGCCCATCAAACATCACATGCCCTAATCCTGCCCAGACATACCCGACTGTGAATGGAATACAATTCTTTGCACAGCCTGCTGGGTGATGGCAGGTACCTGGTCGGTTTTGTTATCCAAAGAGTGCTTTTCATGGCAGCTGGAAGGTCCATGAGAGGACCTGCTGCCCATTAATAGATAAAAACTAATGCACTCATACAGAAGATTTTAAAATATTTCCCAAAACTGCCTGTCCTAATAGAGTAAACTGGGCCATTTTCATAAGCCTTGGAGGAAAGGACAAGATTTCCTCTGCTTGAAAGTCCTTTAAGATCTCTTGGTTGCCAGCCACCAGGATGACTGCAGGGGCTATCTACAGTATGTTAAAAACAGTGTATTTCCACAGATTTTCATCAATAAACCTCAGAGTCCTTCCCAATAAGAGAAGTAAAACTCAACAGAAGAAGTGAAATTGAGGAAGAAGTGGTTTATGTAATGGTCCCAAGAAGAAGTGCTGCTACAGTTTTTCCTGCTTTTTTCATTTTTAACATGTATTGAAAAAAGTTTTCTGTTGTTTTTCCAGCATCTTTCAGACTTGCAAACTTCCCAACGTATACATATCCTACTTTAAAATATGGTCTTGGGTTAAGACCAATTTTATTTTACTGTTATAAAACTTAATATGACACAAAGATATATGCTTGCTTCTGTATGTTATTCCCAAAGTTAGGTTTGCCTGCTTGCCTACCTACCCTAATGAAAAAGAAATTGTCTTTCAGACAGATGAGCCCTGTTGTACAGCTAGCTTGCATCATCGCAAGCTTACGTCAATACAAGCAGGAAAAGGAAAAGTGGGACCACTCACCCGGGGCTGGGAAGAGAGGACATACCAGAGCAGACCAGCCATTTTCAACAGCTGTATGAATTTAGATTTGACTTAAGCCAGCTGCGTAACTGCACTTGAACACTGCCTTTGAGCCTCAGAAAGATGTTGGATCCATTATCTTAACCTGGACCATGGAAACTAGCCTTAGCTAAGCTCTTACTGCTATGAGAAACTTGGTTTTACAAACCACATCTGAGAGATACACAAATCACAGGACATTATCTGTTATTTACTGAAAGCGACATGTCTGTCTCCACGCTCCAGCTAAACTCTGCATGGTTTGGTGTATGTTTGCTTTAACATCATTTATTATCTTATTGAGACAGTATCCTCCTTCAGTGGTGTTAGCATAAAACAACAAAGCTGGGTATACCTCAGTGGTGGAATTTCCATATTCTTGAGTTTTGCAATTTCACTGAATTTTTCACTGAATTTCACTGAATTTGTGGAGTTGGAAGGGACCATAGAGATCATCTAGTCCAACTCCCCCACCAAAGCAGGAC